>CM053610.1:5504340-5588251 GCA_028646535.1 Procyon lotor | reverse complement strand
ATGTGAGATGAAATACTAGCAAACTTGGTATAAGTAGAGGCTTGATAAAACCATTTTATTCAGAAGCTATAAAAAACATTTACCTTCTGCTCTGGGACAGGTGAATAGACATACCTTTTCCTGTTTTCCTGTTAAATACAACTAAGACCCTGGCCCTTATGTGTTATTATAAGAGCTATTAATATAATATATATTGACATATATTGTATGTCAACCAAACCTAAGAACCTGAAAGGTGGAGAGAAAGCAGACAAGGTAGGGACCTCAGGATGGGGGAACAACACAGGGTTGATTTTCCTGGGTTTTCTTTTTGCCTCATGTATGCTAGACTTAGAGCTAAAGAAGCGAGTATGCCAGAAATGCCCGTAGTTACAGACAAAAAAAAAACCTTTCAAAACCTTTTTTTTTCCTAGCCAAAGGACCAGGAAATGAGACAGCCCAGCAATACAGAAAACTTTTAGAAAGAAACTACTCTGCATTAGCCAAACACCACAAAATAGACTGTGGCCACTTCCCAGGCCACACCAGTGAAGGTGGAATAAGGATCTTAGACTTAAACCCTTGTGAGAACGTGTAGAAGAGTATAAACTTCTCCTATACCCTCTTAACTACTGTACCTGGGCACTGCGAATTAAGCTGACAAAAAACAGATGTGTAGGAGAAAAATTAAACAGGTATCATTGATACTTTTACATGGATGGGGACTTCACAGAAAATAAGTAAAAATCCAAAGAGAAGGTTAGGTTTGACATCTTATACCATTTTAACAGAGGGTGATAAATTGGGGAACATCCTAGATAAAGGATAAAGGAGATTTGAATTGCCAGTGATGGTAAATTATGGGAGGGTGATTAGTAATGTATAGTATATTAGGGTTAGTAAAGTTTGATATACAGATTCATCTCAGTGCCATCTCTAGTTTTCCTGGCATAAGATAAGAAACACCTAAAAATATAGGTTTATGTCACCTTTAAAGAGATATTATTTATGCCTTTCTCTCTGGCAGAAAAGGGTAGCACAGATAACTTTTCCTGTGTTTGCTGTTTCTCAGTTGCCTTTGGCTCAAAATAATTGTTTGCCAAAGTGGCATGTTTTAGGGTAGTATATTGTGATCCTCTTCATCTGTAATAAGGTGCTCTGTGAAGTGGTGTCTATGAAGGCCAAGTCAGGGGCCAGGACTTTCTTCCCCATTGGTTGATAATTAGTTCTCTCCATCACAGTGTCAGTAGAGACCACGTGGGGAGCCTGGACTTCTACAGTGAGGCACTATCTCTTCCTCACTGGGATGGTGTCAGAGGAGGACTAGGGGAGAGTATGGGCTTTGACTACTAACTAGTGGCAGTGAGACCCCTCCCAAAGTGGTGTGCATGAAGATCACATGAGGACTCAGAACTCTCATCCTAACTCAGGTATAATGAAGGGCCCCTCAGGTAGCAACGATTCCAAGTTGGGAGCCTGGATTTCAACCAATAGTAACAGGGAGGCACATGCTGCCTCCCACTTCTTCCCATGTTGGAGTGGGGTTGAAGGAAGCCAGCTAAAATAGACAGTTTAATTAAGATCTAGAAACTTCTAACACCCCATATGTCCACATTTGCATAACAAAATGTATTTGGTGTACGAAGAATCAGGAAGACTTCAGACAATGGTTGTCAACACTGAGATGACAGGCGTGCTAGATGTATGTGGCAAAGATGTTTAAGGAACCGTGATAAAAATTCTCCAATGAGTAATTACCCAGCATGCTTGAAACACATGAAAAAATTAGAATGTCTCAGTAAAGAAAGAGTTTATTCCAAAAGAAATAAGATGGAGAGAACCAAGTAGAACTTTTAGAATAGAAAATATGATAATTAAAATAAAAGTTCAGTGGATGGGCTCCACAGTAGAATGGAGGTGATGGAGGAGGGATAGGACAATAGGAAACTCCCAATTTGAACAACAGAGAGAAAACAGACTGAAAAATTCACAACGTTTCAGAGACCTGTGAGACTGTAATAAAGGATCTAGCATTCATGTCATCTGAGCCTGGGAAAAAAATGGTACTAGAAAAGTCCTGAAGAAAGAATGTCTGACAGGAAGTAGCATGAGGACATGCACTTGTCAAGTGCTGAAGAAAACAACCATCAACTCAGATTCTTACACCTAAGAAGCAGCCTTCAGGAATGAAGGGGAAGCAAGATATTCTCAGATGAAAGAAGACTAGGAGAATTTGTCCCCAGCAGATCTACTCTAAAATAGTTAAAGGAATATTTCTAAATGGCCAGGAAAGGATAAAAGAAAGAATAGTGGAAAATCTGGGAGGAAGAAAGAAGTCATTAAGCAAAAATATGGGTAAATACAATATATTTTCTGCTCTGCTTAAGTGTTCTAAATTATATTGTATGATCGAAGCAAAGATTTAAACACTGTTGTGGTGTAGTTCTCAATGTATGTAGATGGAATTTTTTTTATAAGATAATTATAAGCCAGAGAAGTAAAAGTACGTAAAGGGTGATAAGGCTTATCCCAGAGAAATGAAGACTTCTCTTCACTCAAAAGTCTATATGTGAATGTTTATGGCAGCTTTATTCATAAGAGCCAGAAACTTGAAATGACCCAGCTGATCTGGTCTTCAAATGAGTAAATGGCTAAAAGAACTATGGTATGTCAGGACCAGGGAATACCAAAACCTGGATGACTCTTCAGAGAAGTTTGTGGAGTGGGAAAAGCCAGATCCAAAGGTTGCACCTGAATGACTGAATGTATATGACATTCTTTTTTTTTTTTTTTTTTGTAAAGATTTTATTTTTTTGAGGAGGGGAAGGGGAGAGGAGGTGAGAGAGAGAGAGAAGCAAGCTCCCTGCTGAGCAAGAAGCCCATTGCGGAACTCGATCCCAGGACCCCGAGATCATGATCTGAGCTGAAGACAGATGCTTAACGACTGAGCCACCCAGGTGCCCCACATATAACATTATTATAATGCAAAAATTATAGAAATGGAGAACAGATTAGATGTTGCCAGGGCTTAAGGAGGGGGTTAGGCAGGAAGGAAGTAGGTATGGCCATAAAAGAGAACATGAGGATTCCAGTCTTGAAGAAAATGCCAGCATCCTGGCTGGGATATGGTACTAATGTTTCTCAAGATGTTACCTTCATGGGAGACTGATAAAAAATACATAGGATTTCTCTGTAGTATTTGTTACAACTGCATGTTGTAGATGGCAATCCTAATGACTAGGATTATCTCCAGTGAAGGGATAGATTAAAAAGCATCTACATTTTTCTGCTTCTTCTCTGGGACTACTGCTTGCTCCAGGAGAATAAGCCTCAGGTAACCTGTTGGAGGATCCTAGACCACGTGGGTCAGAGCTGAGTCATGCCTCACAAACTCAAGAAAATCCATGACTTAGCTGCTCATGTGTGAGTGAGCCCATCCATGATGAACAAATGAAGCCAGTTCCGATTAGCCATCATATTCTTGAGGAATGACTCACGGTTATTGTTTTGAGCTACTAAGCTCTGTGTTGAGTTTTGTGCAACAGTAGTTACGTTACAGAGAAATTTCACCAAAGACCTGAAGGGTGAAAGGAGGCAGCTATCTGAACAGCTTGGGGAAGAAAGTTCTGGCAGGTTCTCTCATCGTTTGTCAGAATTGCACGTAACATTTGGGAGGCTGGCATGTCATGCGTGAGACAGGAAGTGGTGGGCGGTGAGATCCCGTAAGTTGGCAGGGGTCCGATTATGTAGGGCCAGACTATGAAACTGGACCTTAGTCTTGGTGCTGGGTTTGGTGATCACTCCAAGACTGCTCTGGAAGTGACTTTGGAAGCCACAGTGAGATCATTTCATTTTTAACTCGACCAAATACTCAGTTGGATACATACTATCAAATAACAGTGTTCAACAAATGTTGTCTCTAGTTATTATCACTCTGTGCCAGGCATTGTGCTAGGGGCTGGGAGACTTAATTATCTGTCTCTGTACACTAAAAAGTATGCTTTGTGGACTTTGCTTCATGCCCTGCCATTTCTTCAGTGTTGGAATAGGGCCTAGCGGATAGTAGACGCTCAGTAAATATTCACAAAATTAATGAGTAAATGAAGGAACCAACATGGGTGTTGTCCTTGTTGGCAGGTGATCACCCCCTGGGTGGGTGGGGTGAGCCGCCGACTGCTCTGGAGAGCTCCCCAAGCAACAGAAGCACTTTAAATGCACTAATTCATTCAGTTCTAAGAGCAGCCCTATAGAGAAGATGCTATTATTAATTCATTTTAAAATAGAATAAAATCTTGTATCTACAGGCTCATGTAGACAATGTATATGTAGCTGCCTCTTCATTATGTTTGATAATGTAATGTTTATATAAACTTAGCTGTTTAGTAGGCATGGCAAACTCACTATATCCATCATCAAATTCCGCATCATCTCTATAAACCCTGGTCTCCCTGCAGACTTGCTCAACTGCTGGGAACTCCATACTTCTACTTGCTTGAGCTAAAAATCTTGGAGTCACCCTTGAGTCTTTCCTTCCTCTCCCTGCAGCCAGTCCCATCGGTGAATCTTGCTGGTCCTTCCTTCCAACCAGATGGAGATTCTGACCGATTCTCACCCATTCCTCATGACCATCCTGGCCCCGGACCCCATCCTCTCCTTCAAGCCTTATTGTAGCAGCTCCTAAGGTTTCCCTCCTTCTGCCTTCAGACTCCTCCAGTCTGTTGACTGTACTTCAGATTATAGTACTTCCATTGAAAGCACTTCGGCTCACTTCTCATCTCATTCTGGGAAAAAGCTAACATATGCGCGTACGTAGCAGGCACATGCATCTTATGGTCTTCTCGATGATCTGTAAGCCCAGCGAAGGCGGTGCCTTCTACCTGTTTTGTTTACAGCTGTGGCCCTGGTCAGTGCCTGACAGTGCCCGGCGTGAGGTAGGTGCCCAGGAAATGTTAGTCCGATGACTGTAATGATTGATATCAGCTCCCAGACATGCCCGTATGTAGCTAAGATTTTCTTGCATTTTTTTTTTCCTAGGATAGTGCGTGTTTTTTCCTAAAAGGCTAGTTAAAAATTGAAGCTAAATAAATGACTCTTATTGCTTATGGCTTCTTGAGGCAGTTCTTTCGTTCATCTTCCCCTCCATCTTCCTCACTCCTCAGTCCCTCCCACCCTGTGGATCTGGAGAACAGACAGGAACTGGAGAGGGAAGGAAAGGGGGCATAACTTTCCTCTCTCAGCGTTGGCTCTCCCGACACTGGCCAGCTTTGTACCTACAACCAGAGAGTTTCCCTTGGTGACAAGAACCGTTTGTGGCAGATAATTGATTCCGTGAGAGTTTTTAACAATAACGTATTACTTGTTTGATCATGGCTAAGCTATGCATATGTGCACATTTACAACTGAAGAACATAGAACAGGAAGAAAGCCACACAATAAGGCTAAAACGACAGGGAGGGGCTAGTTCTTGCAGATTCTGGAATGTCTAAGACTTTGGTTTTTACCCCAGAGGCAACAGGCAGGCACAGATATGCTTTAAGCAGTGGATTGATGCCGGCAGATTAAGTTTTTAAAAGATGGCCCCAGATGCCCTGTGGGAAAGGGATTGAAATGCAGCCACATGGAAGCAGGGGAATCTCAGAAACTCAGTAGATGGTGACTCTGAAACTCAGGGTCAGGGTGGCCATCCCCAGCGAAGCACCAAGGACATTCCCAGCTTAGCTAGAAGGAAAGTACACAGGACTTGGGGTTGCAGGATTGTGTTAAAAGATGATTTTCCAAAGCAGGTGAAATCACAGAGAATGAACACATTACACATTCTGCTTTAGCTCATTAGGTTTTTTTTTTTTTATGGTTTTTATTTATTAATTTGACAGAGAGAGAGAGAGAGGGAGAGATATCACAAGGAGGAAGAGAGGTAGACAGAGAGAGAGGAGGAAACAGGCTCCCTGCTGAGCAGAGAGCCTGATGCGGGGCTTGATCCTAGGACCCTGAAATCATGACCTGAGCTGAAGGCAGAGGCTTTAACCCACTGGGCCACCCAGGCGCCCCTTTAGCTCATTAGTTAAATGAGAGAACAAAGCAGAATATTATGAGTAGTTCAAAGGGTAACCCGGAGAACCCACAACGTATCTGGCAAAGTGAAATAAATGTTGGAAAGGAGGCAAAACCTTGCCCCTTGGCAATGGGGGAGGGAAGTCAGTTGAACCTCTGCTTCACAGGGGCAGAATTTGCCTCTTCATGGACTAGAATTCCATTGCATTTCTATGAGCTATCTACAATTTAGATGCAGATTACCTCCCACAGAATCCGAAAAAGATAATCCTACACCTGTGTGTGCTAAGGAATGCAGTTTTCCATTAAAGCATTTTCCCCCCAATAATTGCATGTATGAGTGTGTATGTGTGTGTCTGTCTGAATGAGGGCTGGTGGGGAAGGGTCAGATATAGCCCACAGTCTTCAGCAACAGGGCTCTATCTAGTGAATGAAAGTATACTGGAGGGCACTTGGGTGGCTCAGTGGGTTAAAGCCTCTGCCTTTGGCTTGGGTCATGATCTCGGGGTCCTGGGATTGAGCCCCGCATTGGGCTTCCTGCTTGGCGAGGAGCCTGCTTCCCCCTCTCTCTCTGCCTGCCTCTCTGCCTCCTTGTGATCTCTCTTTCTCTGTCAAATAAATAAATAAATCTTAAAAAAAAAAAAGAAAGTATACTGGAGTAAAAACAGGTTAAAAAGCAGGAATAGCCTACTTTTTAAACTTAATAATTTATTAATAGCATTTTCTATGGTATAAATATTATGTGACAATATCATTTTTAATGATAGCAATTTCCAGTTTACAGACATGCCATAATTAATTAAACCAGCCCCCCTGGAACGCTAAGAGTGTTTCCAGTTTTTATGTGGAAGAATCTTATTCCCATAGGTTTTCATATTTCCTTAATTATTCCCCGAGGGGAGAAGTTCCTAGAAATAATATCTCCAGGTCAAAGGGTAGTTATAATTCTGCCTCTAGAAAGATTGTGCTAATTTACCCCACCATTCGCGAAGGACTGACATAGCTAATTTATCGCCTGTGGATGCTTTTTAAGGCTTTTTAATGCTCTTTGTACAAGTTTTAGTTTATGATTAATTATCCTGTTCTTGCTGGTCTTTTTCTTCACAGTGAATTTAAAATGTACCTTGCTACCCACTGTGCAGTCTTCTCCAAATTAGCATCTCTTTCCTTACAAGTAAAGGAATACGTAAATGATAGGCATGAGATCATGTTGTTTACTCATTAAATTTTTTTTTCCCTTTCATGAAATAAATAATTGTGAACTGGCTCATTGTTTTAGGAAGTGGCGTTGGTAGCAGCGTACAGGTTACCATTCCAAGGTGCCAAAGAACTCCCTGTATACTCTTCATCTGTCACCTTCTGAAATCCCATAAAGATAGTTATTCGTAGGACCGGAAAGCCCCCACCACCTTGGTCTCAGAGATCATCCAGGTCAAAGCTCTCACAGTGTGGAAGGAGAATTTTGCAGACCCTGGCAGACAGGACAGAGCGGGGATTATCTTCTGGGCTCCTTCCTACCTCCTATTTGGTCTTCGTTAAAGGCTCTTCCTCTCTACCCCCAGATTGCATCCTAGGGCACATTCTCTGAGGCTTTTGGGCCATCCTTAGCTAGTGGCATTTGCTCCATCTGGATAATGGAGGAGCGCAAGACTAGAGGGCAGCTGATCACTCTGACCATGTGTCGGTCGTGCTCCCAAGAGGAGGACCGGGCGCTCCCGGTGAAGGGATGGGTTAGCCCCAGCTTGGTGACTGCGTGTGCCCGCAGGAAGCCAGAGGGCCAGGATGCTTCTTAGCTGCAGCCATAGCTAACTGAGAACAAGAGGCTGAAGGTTAGTAAGGCGAGGAAGGCCAAGAAAAACAGAGATACTTCTGATGCAGTTAGAAATACTTTGCACGTTTGGGTTTCTGGACCTCGGTCCAGGATTCGGAATACTTCGTCACTTCGAGAGCGTGTGAAATTCTTTTCAAAGCAAACACTTCATTCAGCTTGCTAGGAGACCTTTGAGTCCTAGTCTGGGACGTTAAGACCCCAGTTGCAGACATACTCCATTAAAAACAATCACTGGAGGGGCACCTACGTGGCTCAGTTGTTAAGCGGCTGCCTTCAGCTCAGATCATGATCTCAGGGTCGTGGGATCGAGCCCTATGTTGGGCTCCCTGCTCTGTGGGAAGCCTGCTTCTCCCTCCCCCACTCCACCTGCTTGTGTTCCCTCTCTCTCTTGCTCGCTCTCTCTCTCTCTGTCAAATAAAGAAATAAAATCTTTTTTAAAAAAGTAAAAATGAAAAAATAAAAACCATCACTGGAGGGAGATGAACGCTTGGTGCCAGAAACATTACCAATGCAAATGTCACTCTGAAATAGCTAAGCTATAAAGCCATCGTCCAGATGAAAGAGCATATGGTTACAACGAAATGTCTCTTTTTAGATTGTGATAAGCTTGAAAATAAACTTCTTACAGACGGCTCGACCCTCGGCATAAGCGTGTGCCTCTCTGGGAGTCCAACTTTTCTGGGAAACTCCTGGGGTAATGGATAGCTTGTTCTCCAGAGCAGGGCAAGCCAAAGATGAAATCCCAGCTTCTTTTCTACTAGCTTCATGCCCTTGAGTAATACTTAGTGAGTACCCTTCCTGAGGCTGTATGTCCTTATGCAGTGGGCATAGTGGGGCACCTTCTTCACAGGGCTGTTGGGGGAGGGGGTTAATTAAAAGAGAAGAATGCACAACAAGGGCTCAGTACTCTGCAGTGGAAACGTTCAGTGGGTGATAGGTGTTGCTATTAAGATCCTAGATGACAAGAGCATTTGGTTTGTTTTGGAGAGGAGGTAAAAATAAGGTTAGCTTGTGAGCAGTGAGGTTAATTTAGGGCTTGTGGGGAGATGGGGAGTATCTAGGGATTCTCACCTGGGCCATAGTCCCTCCTCATTTTTCTCTCGAGGGACATATAAATGGATTTTTAGGTTCATGACAAGGCCACATGAGCTTCAACAGCTGAGAAATACTGCCATAGACCAGAGGTAGGCAAACTGCAGCCTGGCCTGCTGCCTGATTTTTTTTTTAATAAAGGTTTATTGGAAGATAACCACATTATTCATTTATACCTGCTCTCTGGCTACCCTTGTGCTACAACTGCGGAGTTCAGTAGCTCCAACAAAGATCTATGATCATGAAAAACTAAAATATTTACCCTCTGGCCCTTTACAGAAGGGTTGTTGACACTTGTGATGGACCATAGAGACCTAAACGGTCACGTCTTACGTAGGCTTTCTGATTTTTCTTGAGTATACATGGAGGCGTATATAATTTCCCGTTAACAGAAATGTTGTGACCAAAATTTGGTTTCGGTCACTTTTACGACTGTCCCTGCATTCTTATTTGAATGAATTTGAATGAATGAGGCTTCATTTGTGCCTCTGTTGTTCAACCCATTGTCACTGACTGCTAATAAAATTAGCAACTCAAAACGAATTCTTACTTGTTTCAGCTGCTTTGTTGGCCCTGGGAGTATCAGTGAATTTACCAGACTGTTCTTTGTTAGGAGAGGAAGCTAGTAAAAGTGTCAGCGATTTGAAACCAGAGCTAAGCAATTATTAAGGGTATCCAGTTTTAAAGAAAGACAATGGAAAAAACAGTACAAATCATATAGGGGTTGGTGACAATCTAAGGCTGAAAATTAGATGTAATGAAGCCAGTCCCAATAACTAGCAAGTGCACACTGAAGGAAATTGTCATGTAACTGCTAAATCTGGTGTCTATCCACCCGGGTTGTCAGAGCTGTGTGATGTACTTATCTTTTTAGCTTCAGCAGTGGCTCACGAGGATTAACTTGTCCAAATCCGGGACTTTGAAGATATTCACAAAGCCTCATATTTTTCAAACATGCAATCTCCGATCAGCGTACGCTCATCTCGAGGAGTGGTTCTGACTCGGTCCCCTGGGGGGACATTTGGCAATGTCTGGAGATAATTCTGATTGTCAGCTGGGTAGGAGGAGTGTGCTGCTGGCCTTCAGTTGGCAAAGGCCAGAGATGCTGCTAAACATCCTGCAACACCGGGACACCCCACCCCCATCACTCTACGAAAAATTACCTTACCTGAAATATCACTAGTCCTGAGATCGTGGAACCTTGATGCGAGGGAGGTGAGCTATTTCAAGATGAAATTTATTCTGCCATCAGATTCTCTAACATTTATCATTTGGCTCATCTATTCTTTATGCCTAGCGAGAACTACACTTAGCTATTATCCTTGGGATAAAAGTTTCCTCCGTTCAATAGAAAAAAATTTAGTTCAATCAATTGACAGAAAAACGTTAACTAAAAAGTACTACAGATGGTAAGTTGATGTGTTATATAAAATACGAAGGAGATGGTTGAATGAATTAATTTTAAGGAGATAAAAATAAAAACTGCTGTAAACTCTTGAGTGGGATTGTTCTCGAATTGTCATCTTTTTAACAATGTCTGTATTACTCCAACGAGTCGCACCTGACCATGTTCAGGGAGTCCTGTTTCATTCCCTTTATTTCGGATAAGCTTTTATTTTTATTCTTTTTTTTTTTTTTTAAAGATTTATTTATTTATTTGATAGAGAGATCACAGGTAGGCAGAGAGGCAGGCAGAGAGAGAAGGGGGGGAAGCAGGCTCCCTGCCGAGCAGAGAGCCTGATGCGGGGCTCGATCCCAGGACCCCGAGATCATGACCCGAGCCGAAGGCAGAGGCTTTAACCCACTGAGTCACCCAGGCGCCCCTATTTTTATTCTTTTAAGATTTTTTTTATTTATTTGACAGAAAGAGAGAGAGAGATCATAAGTAGGCAGAGAGGCAGGCAGAGGGAGATGGGGAAGCAGGCTCCCTGCTGAGCAGAGAGCCCGATGCGGGGCTCGATCCCAGGACCCTGAGATCATGACCTGAGCCAAAGGCAGAGGCTTTACCTACTGAGCCACCCAGGCGCCCCTTGGGTAAGTTTTTAATCCTCAGGCACCCAGTGGCTCTCCCAGAATTCTTAGGACAGAGAGTGTCTAGCAGTGAAGTTGAGAGTTCATTGGAGCCCAACAGATTTATTTCTGCTTCTTTTTCTCTCTTCTACTCATGACAGCATCTCACACTGCTTGACTTTGAAGCCTTCTGTGTGCCACTTGTGGGAAAGCACACATCTCAGAGGCCCTCCTCGTGGAGCATTTGTTGGTGCGCTCTTTGATGGCGGTCCCAAGTGGGAAGCACTAGGTTTTCTGCGTCTTTATGAATATTTATGGCCTGGGTTTGCAAATTTCAAATAAAACACCTGGGAACATGTTAAGGAGCAAATTTGGCCCCACCCCTGGAGGTTCTGAGTCAGTAGACCTTGGCTAATCTCTAGGAATCTCCACAATTAACAATTACCTTGAGTGATGCTGGACCAGTGCTGAGAATCACTGATGCGTGATGTCTGGCAGAATGGGGAATGGCCTTGATGGCACGATTACACCCAACTTTTGCGTTATTTCTGTACCATGTGTTTGTATGTTACAAATATCCTGAGCTGCCTTTTCATAAGCCCAGATTTTAGTTTTTCCTTTTCTCCTGATGAGCCAACATATTGTAATCTATTCCACAGTGATGCCCTGCCCGTAGCTGCAGGTGAATTTATATAGTAGTATTTTTGCAATCATTTGTAACATTGCACTTTCACCCTTGCTACTTAATAAAACAGAAGAAAAACGAAGAATGAAAAACAAAAGTTGCCTAAACACGCTCCAGATGGATGAAAGATGGGCATTCGTGGGCATGCTGAATTTGAGGAGTCTTTAGGTTGCACTCAAAAGCCTTTGGAAATAAGCCAGGAAAAGACTGGTTTGATTGTGAAGAAAATGAACAAATATGAAAGGAAGTTAGAAATGGTATCATTCAAGAGTGAGTCTGAAAGTTGAGACATAGTTAGGAAGTGTAAATTATCTTCCTGAGTGAAAATAAGGTTTTGCTACAGTGGATATATTTTCGCATACCTTTAGCATGCTCAAATTCTAAAACATTTTCAGGAGCATGTGCAAAAGAAAGGGGTTGCTGATGGTAGATCGACAGCCTATTTTCTGCACTCTTTGTGGGAACAGAGTGATGGTTATTCCCACTGTAATTACAGTCCTCTGACAGTGGTCAAACTTTCAGGGAGTCAGTTGTCTCATCCATTATTCAGACATGGAGTGAGATGTTGTTAAGACTTCTATGCGTCAACTACAGGACTTGAAATATTAATTTTCATGGTGGGGGTCTCTATCCTGAGAAGGAGTTTATGTTTGAACTCTTACCAATGGTTCTCGCAATTTGGCTTTTAAAGTTCCTTAGTCCACTGGTTAATTAGACTGTGGCGTGATAGCAACCGAAGAGGACTGGTGAAGAGTGTAGATAATAGTTATTAAATTAGGCTGTAATTTTAAGATTTTGCTTGATTATCTCTACAGTTTTCTCTTTAAACATATTAAGTATTTTATTTTGAGATAGTTGTAGATTTCTATTCAGTTGTAAGAAGTATTACACAAAGATCCTATACCCTTTACCCATGTTTTGTGATCATAACATCTTCAAAACTATAATGCAACATCATAACCAAGATATTAATACAGTCAAGATACGGGACAGTTCCATTGCTGCAAGGATCCCCCTTGTTCCCCTTTTGTCGATATATCCACTTCCCGTCCCTAATCCTTGAGAATCACAGATCTGTTCTCCGTTTGTGTAATTTTGTCATTTCAAGAATGCTATAAATGGGGTCATATAGTACGTATCCTTTTAGATTTAGCTTTCCCCTCCACCCCACTCAGTGTAATTATCTGAAGACTCATTCAAATTGTTGCAGAGTTGAAAGTTCAATTGTTTTTGTAGCTATGTAGTAAGTATTCCGTGATATGGATGTACCACCTTAACCCACTAGAGAATATATCAGTGTTTCCAGTTTTATACTGATACAAATCAAGCTGCTATGAACATTTATGTTCAGATTGTGTGGGTGTGGGTGTGTATTTGTGGGGGGAGATGTTTGCATTTCTCTGGGATAGATACCTAAGAAAGCAACTGTGGGTCATATGTTGCTTGTTTGGTTTTTAAAGAAATTGCCCAGCTGTGTTTCAGAGTGCCTGTACCATTCTCCATTCCGAACAGCAAAGTGTGAGAGACCCAGTTTCTTTGGTGATGGTATTATTATTTTTTCTCCAGCCAGTCTGATAGATGTATAGTAATATTTCATAGTGATTTTACTATACATTTATCTAATGGCTAATAAGTTTTTATTAAACATTTAATAGACATTTTTTCTGTGCTTCTTCATCATCTGTGTATCCTCTTTGGTGAAATGTATGTTCATGTTTTTTTGTTTTTTTCTTCCTTCCATTTTGTAATTGGATTGTTTAGCTCTTTACTGTTGAGTTTTAAGAGTTCTTTATGTACCCAGATACTAATCCTTTGTCAGATTCGTGATTTGCAAACATTTCTTCCCAGTCTGTGACTTGTCTTTTTATCCTCTTTTTTTTTTTTTTTTTAAAGATTTTATTTATTTATTTGACAGAGAGAGAGAGAGATCACAAGTAGGCAGAGAGTCAGGCAGAGAGAGAAGAGAAAGCAGGCTCCCTGCTGAGCAGAGAGCCTGATGCAGGGCTCGATCCCAGGACCCTGAGATCATGACCTGAGCCGAAGGCAGAGGCTTTATCCCACTGAGCCACCCAGGTGCCCCTCTTTTCATCCTCTTAATAGCGTTTTTCACAAAGCAAAAATTTTTAAGTTTTGAGAAGGTATAGTTTGACAAGTTCTTTTATGGATTGTGTTTTGGTGTGAAGTCTAAGAATTCTTTGTCCAGATCATGATCCTAAACGTGGTCTTTTTTTTTTTTCTCTTCCCTAAAGTCTTATAGTTTTGTTTTATATATTTAAGTCCATTTATATAAGTCCATTTAAGTCCATATATATAAGTATTTTATATATTTGAGTTTAAGATGAATGTTTTAGGTTAAGGTGTTTGTTTATTGTGCTTTTTTTTGTTTTTTTTTTTCCTACAGATATTCAGTTATCCCAGTGCCGTTTGTTTGAAAGGCTACCCTTTCTCTGTTGAATTACTTTTCTGTTTCTGTCTCCATGCTTTTATATTTCTTGATGAGTTCAATTACTATGCAAGATTAAAGCCAATAAAATCGATTTTAATTGTACTATTTTACTGATACCTCTGGATATTTAAAAAATAATAATTCTCTTTCATTTAATTTATAGCATTAATTTTTATTAAACAAAAACAAGCAAAAAAACCCCCTCTTTCTCATGTCATTAGAAATTCCTTCTGAAATTTATTTCAGATGGTATACCTATGGTATCCTATAGATAGGTAGCATATATATTACTGGTGTAGTATAATTTCCTATATATATTGTGTGTACTATTCATATTACTATATTTTTAATGCAATGACTACCTATATTATCTTAACAAATGCGTACATCTATATTGTATTATATATATTTGTACCACATACTATATGTAATAGAAGTACTATCATTAACTTTGTCCTCCCTTATTGTTGAGGCTTTAGTTTTTATTTATTATTATTATAAATAATAATACTAGAATTAAACATTCAGCAAGAGGAGATATTTATCTTACCCTTTGTATTTGGAGCATATCTTCAACATGGAGTGGAGTTCACGTTCTTTTTACCACCCCAAACAAAACGATTAATGAATGTTTAGTTCACTGAGTGAGAAGAGAAAATCAGAATCTATTCAGCGTTGCAGACAAGTAGTAGCAAACCTGAATTCCTCATCCACCTGCCAGTTACTAATAAAGTTGTAGAAGGCATTTTATTTTACTAAATATATATATATTTAAATATTTAATTTATTTATTTGACAGAGAAAGAGAGAGACAGTGAGAGAGGGAATACAGGCCGAGGGAATAGGAGAGGGAGAAGCAGGCTTCCTGCTGAGTAGGGAGCCTGATGTGGGGCTGGACCCAAGGATCCTGGGATTATGACCTGAGCTGAAGACAGACGCTTAACCCGCTGAGCCACTCAGGCGCCCCAGAAAGGCATTTTAAATTGAGTATGCTTTGAATGGCCAAATGTTTTATGTGGACTTTTTGTTTCTTCTTACTAGCTCAGTGGTTCTTAAACTTTATAGTGCATAAAATTTATTTATGGATTGACTATACAAAACCACACAAATAAGGTACTGAGAAAGGGATTTAAGGATTAGGAAGATAATTGTGATTGGATATTTACCCACATTTCTGCACTTGAATTCAAAATTCCTGTGTCAATTTTGGGCTGCATTTGGGCTTTTTCTTTAGGATAGATTCTTAATCTTTTAAGGTTCTTCATATTTGTTGTCAGGTGGCCTTTAGAGGTCACCAGTAGAGTATAAGAGTTCCACTCGGATCTCTGCTATCAGTGAATATTATCATTAATATACATCCTTATGAATTTTTAGGTTAAAACATCTCATTTTATTTTGCTTTTGGAGAACATTGTTTTTCATTTACTCATTAGCTCTTTGCGCTTTCCTCTCCGGCATGATTAATATTTTAGTGTCTAATTTATATTGGTTATTCCAATCAAGGTAGCTTTGGTTGCTCAGATCAGAACTCCATTCAGCCTCAATTAAGAATGATGTTGATGGTGGTGGGTTGCAAGAGACAGATGATTTCCAAGAAAATCAGGAGAAATCAGCAACAGAAAGATGACAAAGGGCTTAAATGTCTCTTCTGCCTGGAGTAGAAATTATTTAGTTCTCTGTACCAGGTTCTACTGCCTAATATTAGGCATGTGATTCAATATGGTTGCCAACCTCCATTTATAACCTACTAGGGTTGACCTCTCAACTCAGCCTGTGCCTTAGTAATCTTTGAGATTCCGGGTTGGATGTTCCGAGAGAGAATCTGGTTGAGGTTGATCAGTCATTTATTTGCTACTCTAGTGTTTAGCCCAACTCTTGACTCTCAGTTATGAGGGAGGCATATGACATGTAGGACCGTCTTTTTCTAGGACAATTAGTGAAGTCTTCAGCATATATTGGGCCCATGCTTTCCTTATTTAATTGCATTTGAAATAAGAGCGTGTACCATGAATGCCTGTGTTATTTGTGCTGATTTGGGCTTTTTATCTCTGGGACGTTTTCTGAAATGTTGCTACTGATACTGTTATTGAAATGTTAAGAAATTTGCCTTCAAATATTCATTTTCATTGGATTCTAGAAATTGAATGACATAATATGCCTGTTGTGGAAACAATTTTGGGTTTTAAAATTTTATTTCCCCAAAGTAGCATCAGGCTTATGGGTCATGAATACTTTACGGGTGAAAACATCAAAAAGAAAACATTTACATGCAACCCATCAGTACTATCTGACTCAGGGATGCTGAACTGTGTCTTTGTATTTCCTCCCAGATATATCAGCGGTGCTGGCTGGTATTCAAGAAAGCTTCAAGCAAAGGTCCAAAACGACTGGAGAAATTTTCCGATGAACGTGCTGCATATTTTAGGTGTTACCATAAGGTAAAACTTGATTATTGTGGTTTTCTAGAAATCCGTTCACAAATAGGTAACCTGAGTTTATTGAATCTGAGAACTTGTCTAGATCATTTATCAGAAGTACAAATAATACTTTGTCCAAGGACAAAACATGTCTAAATTACTATTTGTTAATTGTTTAAAATAATGGACTACTGTAAAGTTACTCTTCTGATTTCTTACTATTTGTTGTTGTTTTTCCAATCTCTAGTGTAGAATTCACCACGTACTTTTTGAATTTTCAATTTGCCTAGTAAACCGAACTCCCACCATTGAATCCCCTTGAGAGTAAAGATTAGGTCTCCGTGTATGGAGCACATCTAGTGCCTGACGCAGGTTAGATCCTCATACAGTGCTTGAAATGTGGGGTGAGCATGAGGGGAAGAACCTAGAAAATGGGTGAATGAGGAAGGGGGAGGAAATTCCATGCATTAGTTTATTCTTTTTAAGCTTGATGACTAAAATTTAATTCAGACTTGCAGTTTGAATAGTGGTAGTCAGCTTTCCTCACTATAAAAATAGTAACTGTGCGTTAAAATACATCCTCTGGGAGTAGAAAATGAAGGAAAATACAAGACATACTTGGATTTATAAATTAACCATGTCTTTCCCTCCACAGGGCAATGCTTTTCATGGCCCTTGTTAATGGGCAGCCTGTGTCTTTTCTCTTTTCATGGAAATATATAAAAACGCATGGTTAACTCTTGCCCCCAAGGTGCTGGTTATTTCCATTTTGGGAAAATACTACTCTTGTCTAGGGAGGAATTATGTTTATTTTTATGACAGAACATTTTAATTGTTTCAGTTTTCTATCTTGGAGATTCTGATCCTTATTTGATGAGATTTTATCAGTAGTGGGGCTACTCGCTATTAAAAATTTTATGTGAAACCAGTAGATTCATTAGCACAGAAATTTAGGTAGGTGATGGAAAGTGAATAATCTTTCCTTTTTATGCAAATTCTCCACAGGTGGCAACTTTAGGACTTCTTATTAAGGGGTTGTGTTGACACCTTGGTTTATCCAATAATGAAAAGCAGTAGGGCAAGCTGTATTCCTTTGCAATTTAGAGAAATAAAGCATATGCCGTGCTTTATAGGCACATCTGCGCGTACATAAGGGAAGAAAAAGCACTAAGCAAGACTTTGGAGATAAGTAGGGAAAGGAGTCAAGAGTAATATCTTCCGTGTGTAGTATTTCCCCACCATCTCATAATAAAGTTCCATATTCCAAGGTCAGCTTCCTTCCCAGCCTGCCTTTAACTTAAGGGAGAAAGAACCCAAAGAAACCTCTTGAGGAGTCTAGAATTTCCTCCATTTCTCTTTCTTGTGCGGTGTATTTCCACTATTCAGATAAGGGTGTTTGTCCTCAGACAAGAGTTGTTGAGTTGCGAATCTATTAGATAGGAGCCCTGCTCCACAAAGCCGGTGATAGAATACCCTCGAACCCTTGCAAATAATCTTGAGCCAATCTCATTATTTCTCTTAACACTTGAAACTCCTGGTGTCCAGACATTTTGGACCAGGTGTGATATGTCCCAGTTATCCCACACATACCCAGTATCTTCACTAATAGTAAGATGGTGAACAGAGATACGGGAATGGCTTGCTTCCTATTTACTTGAGAGGCCTTGCCTAAAAAGGGAGCTCAAAATGCCCGAGGGAGTGTTTGGTTTATCCATAGGACAAAGGGAGAGTCTTGTCTTTTCTAGGTTTCTGTTCCTTAACTGACCTCGATTCCTTCCCTCCACCTCTCAGGTCCATCAAATCCTGAGGACCAGATTTCCTATTCTGATTGACTGTTTTCTTCATTGTTCTTATTTCCTTCTCATTAACAAGGTCATCTAAAGGCTTCATCTCCTAGGTGGCCAGAAGTTGTGGTTCCGCATCAGCTCTCTCTTGAGAACCTCAACGGTCTGTAACTTTACAGTTCACCATCTGTCACCGCATGATGGCATGTTTGTGTCACCCCAAAATTCACGTGTTGAAACCTAAACCTCAGTGTGATGGCATTTGGAGCTGGGCCTTTGGGAGGTGGTTAGGGCATGATGGTGGCGTCCTCATGCCTGGAATTAGTGCTCTTACAAAAGAGATCGCAGGGGACTCCCTCCTCCCTTCCTCCGAGTGTGGACACACCCATCTGTGAACCAGGAAATGGGGCCTCAGCAGACACTGGGTTTGCCAATGCCTCTGCATTGGGCTTCCCAGGCTCCACAACTGTGAGAAACAAATTTCTGTTGTTTATAAGCCACCCAGTATGTGGTAATTTGTTACAGCAGACAGATGGACTGACACCATCAGACTCAGGTCATTGTGTATGACCGCTAGTGTTGACCAGTCCTTTCTTGTTCTGGTAGAGTTCTACATAGAGCCCAGAAATCACTGACTCCTCACAATTCCCTGTACCTAATATAGAAAAATAAAGAAATAGGCTATGCTCTGCTTACTGACCTTCCCATACCTAAGAGAAGAAAAAAGGTAAGTGAGGAATACTTCATAGGAACTCCCCAAATCCAATCTGTCAGCAAGTGGTGTTAACTCTGTGTTCAACATGCGACAATCTGGCGACTCCAGACATTCTCACAGCCTCTCTTGCTACCACTGTGGTCCAAGCCCCGGGGCTGCCTGATGGCTGGCCCTCTATAGTGAATTCAAAACACTCAAATCACATCATGGTCCTCCATGCAAAACCCTCAGCCAGGTCTTTATAATGGCTTGCACGGTCACACGATTTGACCCTTTGTCCCCTGTTTCACCTCATCTGCTCAGTTCTCCCCATCCCACTTTACTCTGCTGCAGGTACCCTGGGCTCTTTGGTTTCCTGAGAGCATTCTATGTGGTGTTTCCTTTTCTGGAATGTTCTCCCCACAAATATCCACGTAGCTCATTTCCCTGTGTTGTTTAGGTCATTGCTCAATTTTCTCCTCTAAGAGAGGCTGTTCTTGATCGATTATTTAAAATAGAATCCTTTGACACACCTGCCCATCTCTGTTTTTCTCTTCAGCACTTATCATTACATGTATATTTGTTCGGTTATTTCTTACTGTCTTCCGACACCACCACCATAAAATGGTGGTCCACAAGAGCAGATTTTGTGTTTGTTTGTTTGGTGGTAGGGGGAGGCCTGATTCACTGCCTGTATGTCATTGCCTAATATATAATACACAAATTTCCAATTATGGGTTGAGAAGCAATGAATATTACTAATAGATGAGATAGAGTACATATAAATGGCTTTGTGTCGTATTTTTATTTAGCTGACCAAAAGAAGTCTGTACTTGAGACACCTGAAGCCAGGAAAGGGAATGTTGATTTGAGAGATATGAGATAGACGGTGATGGGGTCAGAAAAAGGCAGGGTTGGGAAGTTTTGAGAGAACAGACTCCAGTATAAAACCAAAGTGAACTGTAATGATCCCCTCTGAATGTGAACCAAGTGAGGGAAGATTGAGGACAAACTTGTGTACTTCAGACTTCTACCTGCTGGCTTTGGAATTTAATATGTAAATCTTCAGGGACTGTGGTAAGCCACATTCTCTTTCATCTATAATAATCATTAACCAAAGTTCAAAGCGTTAGAATGGGAGAATTATCTACATTAAGCCTCCAAGCCCTTGATGAGTTCTTGTAGCCATTCATCCTCCTTACTTTCTCAGATCTGATACATTCAGTATTAATCTCTTGGGGGCATATAAAAAGCCAGAATAACTCTGCGATATGCATTTTTTATCTAAATGCTGTGTAATTTATGAATCTTGATAATAAAATACTGAGGTTATAAGTAGCACACCGTGACCAGATTTCAGAATTTATTTGACTATAAGTAAAACAATTTCTGAAAGAAATGAAGAGCTGTCCATTATGCAATTTGATCAGTACAGAGAGTGGCATATGTATGCACGTTCCTCCTGGAGGAAAACTGTAGCATTTATGAGACCCTAGTACCTCTTTTGTTTCATTCTTAGAGATATTATTAAGAAAAAAATGCTACTTTTGCATATCTGATTCCTATTAGAAGTTATAAAACAGGAAATTGACTACAGAATTTTAAAACTCGGTGCCTTCCTCACTGGAAATGTAGCTAAGGAGGATCTCATGAAAAAAATTGGAAAATAAATACATGCACATACATACACATACAGAACAATACATTGCACAATGCACATACAGAGCAATTCATTTTTCATTTCTTTACCTCTTCCATGAAGTTTCCCTCAAGCACCGCAGCTGTCAGAGATGGCTGTGAAATTGATTAACTGTAATTGCAACAATATTAATACTCCAGTGACTTTAAATATAGTTCCCGACCTTCTTGTTAAAGACTAGCTCACTGTTTTCATTCAGGAAATCAAAGTTGCTCACCCCAACCAGAAGGGGTTGAGCGTTTCTATGAATAATTTTACTTTTTCAAGATGAGTAACAATTGGAAGGCAATCTAAGTGGAAGGAAGACCATCTACTGTTTTTGAGACCAAGCCAAATGGTGCGGTGGGAAGTATGCCGGACCCAGATTTGGGAAACCTGATTTCTACTCCTGGCTTTGCCATCATTCACATGTGATGGGTTGCTTCACTTCTGTGCAAGAGTGACCTCTGTTAAAAGGTAAGCTGAGGCATAGTAAACATTTTAAGAGTGTATGTGAGCAAAAATCGATTCATATTGTGCAACACCAAACTGGAAGCGGTAGGAGTCCCCACCTAGGAGAGTTGGGGAGGGACTTTTATAGTGAAAAAGAGGAAGCGAAGTAAGGCAGTTATTGATTGGCTGTAGCTTAAACCTAGTTGGCTGTGATTGGTTGTTCTTAGCATTTTGACATCATAACCTTGAGGCATTTATAGGCTCGGGATTTGGTTTGCTTCCACAGGCTCTCAGGGCATGAGAGCCACATTAGTCTGATGGTCTCCTTGTTTAGTTTACTTAACACCTCCAAGGCAAGTCATGTCATGGCTTCTCCATCACTGCACATTGCTGAGCCTGCAGGATTCAGTTCACTTTGGACCAGAAGGACAGTTCTAGCCGATTCTCTAATAGAGTGTTTGCCAAAATGTATGCCAGAGACTGTGAAAGAGGAGAGTTCCAGGAGGACAAGGGTTCTGTGGTTAAAGAAGTTTGGGAACTACAACATTTCCATCCGTTCTTGAGATTCATAATCCACTGTAGCTTATCAGAGGCTCTAAGGAGGCCTAGAACTAGGACACATGAGTAACTTTGAGTCAGCCTCTCCAAAACTGCCTGGGCCATGGAGCTACCTTTTTTTTTAAATCATATGTTCCATGGAACAAAGACATTTAATTCTAAGGAACACAATTTTGGATATGCTGCTTATGCGTGTTACCTTGTTTACTATATGTCCACTTGGCCTGTAGTTATTTCAACAGTGAGCATCTGGAGATGATCATTCCTACTTTACCGAAATCATAGCGTTAACTTATGTATCAAAGGAATACGTGTTCATGAATGTATCAGAAAAATGTGAGACCCTCTCGCTGCAAAGAGTAATCACCATTATTATTTTTGTCAAAGAGTTATGTTTTCTGTCATTCTGCCCTTCCTAAGTGAGTAGGTCATATGCCATCTCCCAAACCCATTGTCAGACCTTGTTCTTGGTTTCTGCAGAAGTAGGATTCCAGGTTCTTCCCAGTAAGCTAACATCTTAAAAATTATTTCTCTAAAATTTCCACCAGCTTATCACTTGTGTGTCTGTGTCAATGTTAGTATTTTCTGTATTAATGACTCATTCTTGTTTACTCAGCTTCTCTTCTAAAACATTTCCTCTTGTGATGTAGCTATCTATAATAGATCTTTTCAAAATCTTACCGTATAACATAGAGTCTTTTTTCCGTGCTCACATACTATCTTTGGAGTCATTCCCCTCTTTGTGCAAGAAACCTACCAGACCCTGTTCTGGAAGCTGCCTTCACTTGTGCCAGTGAGGATATGCCTCTGCACATCTCCACAGGTTAAATTATAGCTTATTACTTGGAAGCTTTTCCCAGATGGTAAATGCTTCCATACCCACATTTCTTAGGTAAAGGTAGAATGGATAAAATGGGTTAACTATAGTACCCTAACTACATCTTCCTGTTTTAAGTGCTCAAGGAGGTAAAAGTCTGCACCAGTGTGCCAGAGGCTCCTGAAATATGTTCAAAATTGAATTAACTATCTTTCCTACCTGAGCTTGGTTCCTTTCTGGAGTTCCTCAGTGTAAGGCACTAGATTCACCCTAGATTCAGCCTCTTCCTTATCCCTCTCCTGTCTAGTCCATCACCACATTTGCTCATACTCCTGCCCTCACATGGATGCCCTTCCTTCCCCGGTCCATGTGGCAGACGTTAATCGATCCCTCAAAGTCTCTACTGTGTTTTTTACCTCCCCATGACTGTTGCTGACTCACCCCAAGTTAGCCGGTCTTCTGGGCCCCATCTGCCTGCATGCACTGGTCATAATGAAAGCAGTGATTTGTTTTCATGCTGGTGGCAGATTCTCTCTGGTTGGTGCTGACCCCTTAATCATACCCTTTCTTCCTTGGTGACAAGATGGCTGGCTGAACACAAGGCTCTCCGTATGTAGGGAGGTATGACCAAATGGCTAAATCCTGACTTGAGTGTAAGCAGGGAAGGTGATATGTCCTTCATTTCTTTCTCTTTCCTGTTGATTAGAAAATGGACATTAGCCACCTTGGCCCACAGTATGGAAAAGACCATGGGTTGAAGATGGCAAAGCAATAGGATATGTCCCATAGAAGTGTAGAGGGAGATGTCGGGGGCTGGCCTGTGCTCCCTGACACTCTATGTCGTAGTCTGGTTCAGGCTACAGTAACAAAATATCATAGACAGGTGACTCGTATAACAGGAAATCACTTCTTGTGGTTTCTGGTGGTTATAAGTCCAAAATCAGGGTGCCAGCATGGTCTGATTCTGGTGAAGGCCCTCTCCTGCGTTTCAGATTGCTGACTTCCCTGTGTGTCCATATGCGGTGGAAGGTATGAGGGAGCTCTCCGGATTCTCTTTTATAAAAGCAATGATTCCATTCATGAGGGCTCAACATATGAATTTTGGGGGTGACACAGATACTCAGTCTGTAGCGCCACAGACCACCAGGTCAGCCCTAGACTATTTCTTATTCTCTCATGTGAGAGGAGTAACTCCTGTTGTATTCGGACCTCATAATCTTGGATTTTCTCTCATGTGCAGCAAAGAGCTGATAGAGTTTACCCTCACTGGTAGAGAATAGAATACATTTTCCTCATTGCCCAGTGTACCCTGGGTAAAGGAACTCTGTTACAACCAAGAGGATCCTGCTATGATCCTCTCTATTGGATTGTGATTTCCTTGAAGGTGGGAACTGTGATTTATTCAGCTTCATGTGTCCTTGGGGCCCACCGAAGTGTCTGGCATAGTGACTGCTTTGGATCTCAGGGACACTGAGGGTGCCCGGGAAATGATCAGTGGCCTACTTATACTAGGACTGCATAGTGGAAATGTTAGGGGACCCTTTGGTATATGGAGCATAAAAAGAGCTGTGTGAATCATGCCAAAGTCTCCATCATTGGAAATTCCTGCATGGTTTTGTCCTATAGAGAAGACCATCTAATAATAAAGACACCCCTGTCACAGTTGTACAGATACTTAAATTTTTAAAAATCTATAAAAATACATACAGGGTTAAAAAAATCAAATGATACTGAACAGCTTATGGTAAAAATTAAGTTTGCTTATATCATCCCTCCCCTTCGATTGTGGGCTGAATTATGTATGTTTGAGTCCTAACCCTCAGTACCTATGGATATGGCCTTATTTTGAAATAGGGTCTTTGTAGATGTCATCAATTTAGGATGGGGTTACTGGGTTTGGTGTTCTGGTAAGAAAAGACGCAGACACACCAGGGAAGATGGGGGCAGAGATTGGAATGATACAGCTGCAAACCAGGGGATGCCATGGATTGTGGGCCTCTGCCAGAAGCTAGGGGAGAAACCTGGAACAGATTCTCCTCACAGCCTTCAATAGGAACCACCCCTGCTGATGCCTTGATTTTGGGCTTCAGCCTGCAGAGAGAAAACATTGCTGACATTCAGTATGCCCAGTGTGAGATGCTTTGTTATAGCAGCCGTCGGAAGCTCATACACCTCCCCAGACCTAATCACCACCTTCGTAACTTGCTTCCACTTTCTTGGTAGTTGTTTCTGTAACTCTAAATGATATGTTTATATCTCTCTTATTTTGTCAACCTCCTACAATAGGAATAGGTTCCCCATGTTAGGAAGTTAATGATGTGGCTCATGTATACAATTCCTCACCAACTCTTCCCTTTTTCTTATGAATGGTGGTGATTACATTGTTTTAAAGAACTATTGATGATACTTGCAACATTCAGTGATGTACTAATGTCTGTGCCTTTCCCCATTAATGTTGGGAAGTACTTCTTGACACACAACCTCATACAATGAAGGTACTTGTTGCCTCTACCTTTTACTTGTCTCTGCTCCAACTTGTGGGGTTTTCTTCGCTTTCATACTATCCAGCTCCAGATTATTGATGCCTTATGGAAATGGGAGCCATAGAAAGAGTCATCCATGCTACTCTTTCAAGGGAAACTGGAAATGCAGATTTTTTTTTTTTTTGGTGAGAACCTCTAACATTTAAGTATATTTGTCAAATACAGCATAGACCAAAATCAAATGTCTCTCTGGATTGCACTGACTCCTAGGCTGTCTCACCCAATTTTTTTTTTAATCTTTGAGTTACCTCTTGAATAATAGTAGGAGAAAGTTATAATCCTGCAGGAGTCCACATGAGACGCTCTACTTAGTAGGTTGACTATTTTAGCATGCATAAACTACAAACAAAACTATCATAATACTTTGTGATGAATATAGCATCTTATTTTCTTTCATTTATATGGGCCTATGTGTGTGTATACACACTCACATGTGCATTGTGATGAAAAACTTCACAACACTTCAGCTACAATAGAATTTTCATCAGAGCCACACACGTTCATCATGAGATATTATTTTAGTACAAAACACCCATTAAAACTCAAAGATAGGTTTATCCTGTATATCTCCCCTACAGGAGTAGAGGAAGGCACAGAGAACCAAATCAGAGAGAAGGAATAAGTCTATTAGGTATTACAGCCATGCTTGATTCAAGATTGAAGGTACTGTCAATCCAAATTGTTACACTTACCATTTATCTGTCCTGGGCATTGGGTCCTATATGACCTGTGAGTTGTAAAACAAGCTGGTTTCAAAATGCCTCTAAAGGAAAGAAAAAAATTTTTGAGGCTTCCTATCACCCTAAGAATCATATCTAAGCCCATTGCCATTACCACAAACGAAGGCCTTGAGTGATTCTGCTCCAGCGCATGTCTCAGACTATCCATGACACTCATCACCTTGCTGTACATTTTTTCCACCTCAGGACCTTTGCACCTGCTGTTTCTTTGGTCTGCAAAGGCTTTCCCATGGTTTCTTCTCTTATTTTTATTTTTTAAAAGATTTTACTTAGTTATCTGACAGCGAGAGAGGGAGCACAAGGAGGGGAACGGCAGGCAGAGGAGAGGGAGAAGCAGTCTCCCCATGGAGCAGGGAGCCTGACGTGGGGCTCGATCCCAGCACCCTGGGATCGTGACCCGAGCTGAAGGCAGACATTTAACCACTGAGTGACTCAGGTACCCTCTTACTTTAGATATTAACTCAAATATCATTGCCTCAAAAAGGCCTTATTTGAACCCTCTGTGCAAGTCTGAATCACATTTCTTATTAAATTCATACACTTATCCCTATTGAAAATATTTTGCTCATTTATTTCTATACTTGTTGGCCGCTAGTTAACAGTAAGCCACAGCAGGCCTGTCTTGTGTGTTCAGCTCTGTGCCCTCGGCATCTTTATCAACATAGGGAATATAATAAGCCTTCATTAAATGTTGGTTGAATTTGTGGTAGAAGGGAGAATATAATACCCCATGGGTTTTGGGACAGAAAGACTGTTCACTACACTTAAATTTTGTCTTAAGTTCCTAATCTACGATGTAGGAAAAGATAATAAGACTGGCCTCACAAGGTTATATGAAGATTTTTAAAAAAATAATGTAAGGCGGGCACTTTATACTTTGTAAGCCCCTTGGAATAAATCATAAATAACTTTTTTAAGTATGTGTGCTTTTGGACAATGTCATTTAAGCTAGAGGTTTTCCTTTGATCATTAGAATAGCTGGTATTTATTGAGGCCTTCCTTTGTCCCAGTAGGCACTGAACAAAATACTACAGAAATGTTACTTCAATGCCACAGCAGTTTTATGAGACAGAGAGTATTATCATTCCCATTTTACGGATGAGGAAATTCAGGATGAGGGAAGTTGAGGAACATGTTCAAGATTATACAGTTGGGAAGTGACAGATTTAGAGCTGGAGCCTAGGCATTCTAGCTCCAAAGCCCACATTCTTAACACCCAGGGCACACTGATAGCCCGGCATTTAAGTCCATAAAAGAGCTGTTCTCCCTGAAGCAGGAATGGACCGTGAGGACACGGCCGTCCTCATGTTCCCAGAGGCTCGGAGAGATATTCTGAGGAACACATTTGAAAACGATCTGTTTACATTTTTCAGTGTGACATTTTATTTTGAGATAGTTGTAGATGTATATGTAGTGGTAAGAAGTAACACGGAGAAAATGTGTGTCCTTTATCCGGTTTTCACCAGTGGGAACATTCTGCAGATCTGTAATACAAGATCCCAGCTAGGATCCTGGCGTTCATACGATCCACTGATTTCCTTCAGATTTGCCTACGTTTCCCTAGACTCATGTGTGGGCATGTATTCATTTCTGTGCAGTTTTCTCACCTGTGGGCTTCTGTACCCACCACCTTAGTTAAGAGGCAGAATGATTCCATCAGCAAAAGGATCCCTTGCGTTTCCCTTTATAATTACATCTCCCAGGTCGCTGCCCCAGGTTTTTGGGGGCACTAATATGTTTTTTATAATTTTTCTTTTCAAGAGTCATGCAGTAAATAACCATTTGAGATCGGCTTTCTTCACTTACGGTAACTTTCTTGAGATTGATCCAAGTTGTTGCATTTATCAATAACCCTTTTTATCGCTAAGCAGTATTGCTTAGTATGGATTACCACAGGTTGTTTATATTCACCAGTGGAAGAACATCTGGGTTGTTTCTAGTTTTTGGTTATTACAAATAAAATTTTTATTTCTCTGGGATAAACTCCCAAGACTGCAATTGCTAGATCATATGGGGTTGTATCTTTAGTTTTATAAGAAACTGCCAAAGTCACGCGCTCCCTCTTCTCCCCTCCCCCCCTGAAAAAAAAAAAAAAAAAAAAAGAAAGAAAGAAACTGCCAAACTGTTACAGAGTTGCTGTGCCATTTTACATTCTCACATATGAGTGGTGAGCAACATGTGAGTGGTCCAGTGTTTCTGCATCTTCACAAGCATTTGGTGCTGTCACTGTTGGTTTTTTTTTAGTCATTCTCATGTTGGTTTTAATTTGTGTTCCTTAATGGCTAATGATATGAACATATTTTTATACAGTTAACTTGCCATCTGTGTATTTTTTCTATGAAATATCTCTTCATGAATTTTGGCAATTTTGAACCATTGGAAGTTTTAGAAGTTTTTATTTTATTTATTTTTGGTTTTGAGGTTTTTCTTAGTTTTTTTGTTTTTTTAAAGATTTTATTTATTTGACAGAGAGAAACACAGTGAGAGAGGGAACACAAGCAGAGGGAGTGGTAGCGGGAGAAGCAAGCTTCCCCCCAGGCAGGGAGCCCGATGCGGGGCTCGATCCCAGGACCCTGGGATCATGACCTGAGCTGAAAGCAGGCGTTTAACGACTGAGCCACCCAGGTGCCCTTAGTTTTTTTTTTTTTAATATATAGTCTAGATATGAGTCCTTTGTCATATATGTGGTTGCAAATAGTTTCTCCCATTCTGCAGCTTATCTTTTCGTACTTTTAACAGGGTCTTTTGCAGAACAAAAGTTTTAATTTGGGTGATGTCCAGTATTTGAATTTTTACTTTTGTAGAATATGCTTTAGTATCAAATGTAGGAACTCTGCCTAGCTTTAGATGCTAAGCATTTTCTCCATTTGTTTGTTTGTTTTTCCCTAAACATTTTATAGTTTTATGTCACACATTTAAGTCCATGAATCACTTTGAGTTTATTTTTGTATAAGGTGTCAGGGGTAAGTTGAGTTACATTCTTTTTACCTATGGATTTCCAATTACTCCAATAAAAAGTTATTCTTTTGGCATTGAATTCCTTTTGCACATTTATCAAAAGTTATTTGGGCATATTAGCATGGGTCTGTTCCTGGATTCTCTATTCTTTTCCATTGAGTCATGTGTCTGTCTCTCTAGTAATATCATACCCTCTTGATTACTGTAGATATGTAATAATTTTTAATATTGGATACAATTATTCTCTTTTCCAAGATTGTTTTAGCTCATGTCTTTTCATGAAATTTTAAATAGAGCCGGTCTGTGTCTACAGAAAACCCATGTTAGGATTTTGAAAAGAATTATATTAAACCTGTGTACCTTAAATTGTGGGAGAACTAACTTCTTTTCTATATCATGAACATGGTATGTCACCCCATTTACTTGAATCTTTTAAAATTTCTTTCATCAGCATTTTGTAATGTTCCACCTCCTTATCCTGTGCATGTTTTGTTAAATTTATACCTGATTATTTCATTTAATTTGCATGAGGTTTAAATTTCTTTGGTTTTAAATACTTAACTTTTAAACCAATCATTTCTGACCTATGACCTGATAAAACAGTCATGTCATTTAAATGACTTTTTTCTTATCCCACAGTTATTTGACTTATCATTTGAAATGATTAGTTGTCCTTGCATCTTGGATAGAGTCCCCAGTTTTTGAGGGTTTATGAAAATTTAATCTGCTTACTCTTAACGTTGCCTGTTAGTTTTTGTTTGACTTAGTTATATTGTTAAGAAACACATATATCCACTTACCAAAATAAGGACAAGACAAATAGAACATTAGCTACAAAGTTCATTGATTATGTTTTTTCCTCCCCATGCATATATATTTATATATATATATTATATATATATACATGAATTTCTTAAAATCATGTATCTTTAGGACTTGATCTATATACAAACACTTGACTATAATTTGGGTGCATACAAAAGCTCTCAATAAATGACGTCAAAAGAAAAAAGTGGGTTTTCTCAAGTTGGTGAAAAACTAGCCAATTGGTTTGGATGTGGAAGAAATCACAGAATGCTATTTGCCAAGTGAGTCACTTGTGAAGGAGATGTGTTGACAAAGGATGGAGATCTACTTCCTCTATCTAAAATTTTTTGGCAGATTTCCTCCTTTTGTTTTTCTCTTCTTTTTTTTTTTTTAAGTCATAAACATCACGCAGTAACAAATTTAAATAATTCTGAAGTGCATAGAGTAAAAGAAAAAAAACCTTTCCTGGACCCTAGTTCCGGTCCTCAGAAAAAAATACTAATAGATTGTGTCCTTTTTAGACCCTTTTCTTTCTATATACAAATAGAAACATATTCTCACACACACACACACAGATGATATCTTTAAAGCAAAAATGGAATACTTCCTTATATGCTGTACATATTGTGTTTGAGGAGATCGTAAATACAGATTTCCCCAGCATTCACTCGTTGTGAGGCTCACGTCCTTACATAACTTTATTAGGAATTCCTTTCCCATTCAAAATATTTTGGTTTGAAGAATGAAGAGATATTTGAAGAGATATTTCATAGAAATAAACTAAATGGTCACATTAATATTACTAGTCTCCTTTCCCTCACATTTTGACTGTAATTCCAAGTCAGTAATTAGTGGTTACACCTCATTAATTTAATAGCCCAGCAGTAACTTAAATATTGATAGACCCTAATCTGTTTAAAAATACCCAAACCAGTGGACAAAAGGGTTTCCAATATTTTTTTTTTTTTAAGATTTTATTTATTTGACAGAGAGAAACACAGCGAGAGAGGGAACACAAGCAGAGGGAATGGTAGCGGGAGAAGCAGGCTTCCTGCGGAGCAAGGAGCCCGATGCGGGGCTCGATCCCAGGACCCTGGGATCGTGACCTGGGCCGAAGGCAGACACTTAACGACTGAGCCACCCAGGCGCCCCAGGTTTCCAATATTTTGCTAATACAGATTCTAATACAGATTTTTCCATCACAGTGGAAAACGTGTGTATCTATCTTTATGTGCTCATGCCGTGATCTTTTTGGAAGCAAAGTCTTAGAAGTGATATTTTCAGATAACATCTTGCACCTTTAAAATGTTTGTAGTTCCTGCCAACCTGTCTACAGACAGATTCTACAAACTGCGTACCCACTGGTGGGGTGGGGAAATGCCTTCACTCCAGATTCCATTCCACAATTCCATGTTCAGACTTTTCAGTTTAAGCACCCTTTTTGGTGTGTGTGGCCTTTTATTTTTAAGGAAGACGCAACAAATGGATTATTTCAGTTATTTCACATGGACCAATAAAGATCTCTTTCTTGGGGAGACAGTCCAAATTTATAACTCAGACAGGCGCTAGTCCAATTTATTTTAAGTGACCAAGGGCATGTAGGTATTTTTGGAGAATGAAACCATCTATATGGGGACGGGGATATAACTGTCTAGACTGGTTCTTTCTTAAGAAGTCTTTTATAAAACGTTTACCTAAACTGCCACATTCAGGGTCCTCAGGGGAAGCTAGTGGGCAGAGGTGTTTTGAGTGGTGACTTTTGATTAGAACTGAGCTAGTTCTCCCTTCTTCTTTGCCTGTCCCTGCTTCCCGGCACAGTAACTTCAAACCACTGGTGCTTTTTCAGGAAAGAAAATATTAAAAAAGTTGAAAAGTTTGAAATAGTCCAGAAGAGACTTTTTGGAAATGCTTAACAGAAATGTTTCTTAGGGTATTGTAGAGTACTTTGAACATTTTCAACAGATAATAATAATGTAATAACCACAATAACAATAATGGTTATTTTATCAATACTTAAGAAAACATTATGGACCCAGAAATGGATTGTTTTCATGTTGCTTTTATTTTCAAAGACAATCCACAGAAGTTAAAGGGGCTTATGCCTCTTCATTTTCAGTAAGATAATGGCCTTAATTTTTTTTTTTTTTTTGAGAATGAAGCAATTTGAAGCTTCCCCAGAGCTTTGCCATTTGCATATACAAAGTGAATTGCTTATTTAATTCATTCAGTCCCACAAGGGGAAAAATAATTAGGATATAGCCTGCAAAAGCAAAGCGGGAAATTACCTTTTAGGTAGTGGTCTTGTTTTTACTCTGTAAACATAAATAAATCATCATCTGTAAATTACCTTCAGCAAAAGAAGGAGAAAAATTGGAAATCAAATCCTCGTTTTCCTAAATGGCTTTTGACTTTGCAGCGCACCAGAAACATACTTAATATTCCCACATAATGCTGACTAATTGCATAATTCTGACAGGAATATACCGGTTCCTCAAGGGAACGTATGCACTTTTAAAAACCCCTTTGTATTAATCTCCCCCTTGAAACACCAGAAGAAATTTCAACCGTTTCTCCGTTTGGGTCCGAAATAATCATTTGGAAAATGGAATTGTGCAATTTGCAATTGTTTTCCAAGTTGTTAATGCAAAACTATATCAGTAGCAAATTAAACTTTTAAAGTGTGCCCACTTTGTTAATTGCTGGCTGTTAAACATGTATTTCAATGAATGCTATCGTTTATGATGAATAACACATCTGGAGCATGGCTTTAAAAAGCCAACTTAATTTGGCAGCCCTTTTTGGGGGAGAATTCCCAATTGGATGGCATACTTAAAGATTTATCAGAAATTTAGGGGAGTGTTGAATATTTCTTTCCTTTGATGGAGTCATACTACTTTGTGTTTTTGCTATGCAGAAAGCTAGACACCAGGAACTGCATAGTGGCCAAGAAGCTCTCAGATCTCTCTTTGTCTTCTCATTCCTCTTGGTCTGACATTGTTGTCACTTTCTGCCCGGTTTTCCACTGGCCTCCCCAGACCTCCACCCTCAGGCCATGCTCCCATCCTTCCTGTGGTTAAGATCACCATGTATGGGCAAGCCAGCTGCTCACAGCTCCACTCGAGGGGCTGCCATTCTCCTCGATGCCACGTGAATGGCTCTCTGCCCTACTTTAATGGGGAAGAAACAGACATAAAGGAAATATACAAGTAAAAGATACAGTACGTTGGTGTGACTGATAAACACTAAGGAAGAAATTAAAGCAGGGCAAAGGGATGGGAAGTATGAAATGAGAGTTTGCAATTTCCAATAGAGTAATCAGAAATGGTGTTATTGAGAAGATAGTATGTGAGGAGCTGGACGGGGGACAGAGGGGAGCCGAGGAGGTATCTAAAGGTATCTTTTGTTTCTGGGCAGAAGAGAAGCAAGGACCACGTATTCCTGCTTGAGGGACTTGAAAAGTCCATATAAGTCGTTTTCAGTTGGGCTTTTAGAATGAGGAAAACAATCAATTGTGCACTGCCTTTATTTCGGTGGAGTTGTATCCCTTCCGTGTAATGACCTCCAGCATTCCAGTAGACTGTATTTGCAGAGAGATGTCTAGGAACAGTCAGAGAGCTCTGAAGAACTATCCATTAGATGAGCAGGACTTGGACGGGTATTGCAGTGTGCAGCTTTATTTCTTCCAGTCAAGGAGTGAAATCCATTTCTCTTAAAGGAACCCAGAATCTGTGGGTGGGAAACACGAGGTTGGAATTTATCTTGAGAAAAGTGAATCAAAGTTTGTTCAGATTGATTTTCGGGCCATGCCGTCCAACATAATCAAACACGGGAGCCAAAAAGTACACCACCAACAAGGTAGCCTTCTGTCATTTCCTATGTCGGTCCAGGAGAGGCGAGTTGGACCGCCTTCACCATCTGCCTTGAGTCTCTGATGAAGGAAGGTTGCCTCATTGCAGGCAGAAGATCTGACATCCTGATAAGATTGGTATGCAAGTGCCAGTGGAGGCTTGAGAGGCAAAGAACCACCAATATCTCTTCTCAACAGGCATTGGAAGTATAATCTAAATGGACCCCCATATTCACCTGTGCATGGTTTTCTTAGATCTGGACTAACCATAGTGAGGAGTTGCGGTTGTGCTAACAGTTAGCTGGTTGTCCCCGCAGAAATGCCTGGGAAGAGACTGATGATGGTGTCAGATCACAAATGGCCTGGTTTCTTCTCCTGTAAGCCACCCGGTTGTGTGCAGCAGCTCAGCTCTTGGCAAATCGCCATGACAAAGTAAGGATGAGGAAGCCCAAATGCACAAGGAGTGAATGGTAGGCACTTACATCAACTAAACAGACAGAATGAATTCTGGATAGGTGAACTTGCTCACTTGATTAAATGCAGGAGTCACATAATTTTGAAATAGAAGAGCGACTAGTAACATTTGTGATCTGTGTTTTCAGATTATTTTAATAAAAAGCAATATGGGGGTGGGAATAGTAATAGCATCCTCAGTCAGTATCTATCTTAAATCGGGCAATCGTAGAATATGAGCTTGGGGTCCCAGACCAATTATTAAAAAGAATAGTGTTTTTAAATTTTTTATTGAAATATGATTCACATACAGTGTTAGTTTCAGTTGTACAATATAATGATTGAATAATTTTATACACTGTTCTATTCGTCATGTGACCATCACGATAAAAAGAATAGCATTTTGGGGGCGCCTGGGTGGCTCAGTCGTTAAGCGTCTGCCTTCGGCTCAGGTCATGATCCCAGGGTCCTGGGTTCGAGCCCCGCATCGGGCTCCTTGCTCGGCAGGAAGCCTGCTTCTCCCGCTACCATTCCCTCTGCTTGTGTTCCCTCTCTCGCTGTGTTTCTCACTGTCAAATAAATAAAAATCTTTAAAAAAAAAAAAAAAGAATAGCATTTTGTGGCAAATAAGAGTCTTTAATGGCTGCTAAGGTAATTCTTGGACAGGTGGTTGGGGAAGCAGACATTCACGTGACACCAAAGTGTCACCCAGCTTAAATACAAATACAACAATTGCTGTTTTATGATAGAAATGGCGACTATCCCCAAGTGATCAAACTGCACCTCATTAATGGGGGGGGATTCTGACATTATGTCATCTTCTGCTATATGATGTGGTGTGAGGCACACAACATCCCTTCCTAAGTATTCTCAACAAAAATGTTATCTGAACCTCAACACTTTCCATTTCAGAAGACATACAAGGGGCAGAAAAATTAAGGTCACCATGGAAAAACAAACATATCCAGGACATGGAATATTCTCTCTGAAAACGGACATGATCTTCTCAAAATGATAATATCATTTGTGAAATGTGGGAACTCTTCTAAATTGAAAGAGACTCAGATATAAGAAGAAATGCAATGCATGGATCTCTGTTGGATCCCGGATTGGGTGGTGGCGGAGGGATGTGGGCACAGCTCTAAAAGACATGTGGAGGACTTTTAGGAAGCTTGGAAGATGGGCTGGAAATTACATAATACAAGGAATTATTGCCCATTTTCTTAGTTGTGAAAAAGGCACTGGGGTGATGTGAGTGATCCCTGGTATTTATAAAAACTATTTGCAAAGTTGTAGGGTTGATGTGTGTTTCTGTCTGTAATTTACTTTCATATACTTCAGCCCAAACCAAGTGTGTATGCAAGTGTGCATACACAAACACACACCCTCACATATTTAAATGTAAAGAGAGATGAAGCAAACTAAGTAAAGGCGGCAGAATGCTGATAATTGTGGATTCCAGGTGATGGAGCCCATTGTAGTCTTCTTCCAGCTTTTCTTTTTTTTTTTTTTTTTAAAGATTTTATTTATTTATCTGACAGAGAGAGAGATCACAAGTAGGCAGAGAGGCAGGCAGAGAGAGAGGGGGAAGCAGGCTCCCCACTGAGCAGAGAGCCCGATGCGGGGCTCGATCCCAGGACCCTGAGATCTGGACCTGAGCTCAAGTCAGAGGCTTTAACCCACTGAGCCACCCAGGTGCCCTTCTTCCAGCTTTTCTGTGTTGGAAATATTCACAATGAAATTTTGGAAAAGAAAACGATGAGTGTAAAATTCCCTTAGCAAAAAGCAAGGGGCAGGAGACAAAATTTTTGTTTTTAAAATACAAAACATAAGGGGTATCTGGGTAGCTCAATCATTAAGCGTCTGCTGTTGGCTCAGGTCATGATCGTGGGGTCCTGGGATTGAACCTCATATTGGGCTCCCTGCCCGGTGGGGAGCCTGCTTCTCCCTGTCTCGCTCCCCTGTGCTTGTGTTTCCTCTCTTACTACCTCTCTCTGTCATAAATAAGTGAAATCTTAAATGAATGAATGAATGAATGAATGAATGAATGAATGAATGAAAGAGAGAGAGGGAGAGAGAGGAAGGAAGGAAGGAAGGAAGGAAGGAAGGAAGGAAGGAAGGAAGGAAGGAAGAGAAAGAAAGAAAAGAAAGAAAAGAAAGAAAAGAAAGAAAGAAAGAAAGAAAGAAAGAAAGAAAGAAAGAAAGGAAAGAAAGGAAAGAAAAAGAAAGAAAAAGAAAGAAAGAAAGAAAGAAAGAAAGAAAGAAAGAAAGAAAGAAAGAAAGAAAGAAAGAAAAGAAAAAGAAAGAAAAGAAAGAAAGAAAGAAAGAAAGAAAGAAAGAAAGAAAGAAAGAAAGAAAGAAAGAAAGAAAGAAAAGAAAAGAAAAGAAAAGAAAAGAAAAGAAAAGAAAAGAAAAGAAAAAGACTGGGGTGCCTGGGTGGCTCAGTCAGCTAAGTGTCTGACTCTTGATCTCAACTCAGGTCATGATCTCAGGGTCATTGGATGGAACCCCACGTTGGGCTATGCTCTCAGAGTCTGCTTGAGATGCTCTGTCTTCCTTTCCTTCCTTCCTTCCTTTTTTTTTTTTTAAAGAGTACACTGCCTTTATTTAACCCCGTAAGTTATAAGCCCTGAGCACATATAAAATTTTGGTGTTTTTAAAGTGCTTTAAAAGATTTTTTTTTTTAACCAGGTGGAAGATAATGTTCTTTAAAAGACGTTTCATTTTTAGTGGAAGAGGAGATTACTAAAAGCATGTAACAATTTGTTTATCATCTTTGAGAAATGGGATTTTTATAAAAAATACACATGGGGCACTGAGTGCCGAAATGATGAGCACGTGTGGTCAGAATTCAAATGAGACTTGCTAGCAACCTCATCTAGAGGATGTCTTAAGTCAAGAACGATCCTGCGGGGAGAGAGGGAGGTGTGTTGGGGAGCTGTGATCTTGGAGGTGACTCCCCGTGCTGTGTGATGGGTTTCAGTTATTGATGAGGACAGCCACTCAGCCCATTCATCAATCAATCAATCCTTTTAAAAAAAGAATAAAAAAGGACTGAATTCCCAAAGTGTCAATCATAAGAACTAATTTAATTACTTTAACAGCTATACCAAGAGACAATGGATTAGATTAGATTAAAATGTCATATTCTGACTATATATTTCTTAAAATCACTTATATATTTCTACAAGAACTACATCTAAAATCAAAGCAATCCAAAAATTTAAAAACCAAATGGTCATTCACACAATGGAATCAGAATGATTCCAGAAGCCAAAACCTTTTATAGATGAGACAACACAGAAGAATCTCGCAGAGGTGAAGTTGGTGAAAAATACATATGCAATTATTACATTTATAAAAAGCTTTTTAAAAGAACTAACCAACCATGATAGAGATCAAAGCAGTGATCTTATTCATGGGCTGCTCCGACCCAGGAAGTGGTGATGGTGACTAAAATGTTTTTTATGAGTTGGGATGTGTGATGGTTACACAGGTGCGTATGCACATAAAGATGCACTGGGCTGTCTTCTCAAGATTTCTGTCCTTTACTGTGTGTGTCTGATCCACAGGACCTATACACAAGTTCCTGCTCTGGGTGTCTCAAGCAGAATTGCACTGAGCAATTAATTGCACTGAGAATTACTGCACTGAGCAGTAACCCAAGTTATAAACCATGGTACCATATGTATCCACAGAAAAGCAAGTGGTTTTTGAAAAGCTGAATTTTCTTCAATACTTTAAGGTCCAAGTACTAAAGACGAGTTTAGTTCAGATTGTCTTTTTTAAATTTAACAAAGACTTTATTTTTACTTAGGGACACTGTAAGATTTCTTCTGAAAAATTTTTTAAAAAATAACTGATTTGACTGCTAAGTGAAACTGATAACAAATATCCTAGTTGATCATTATGTATTGGACTAGGAAGTCTGGTCTGCTTGCTTCAAAAAGCAACGTTATTGTACAGTGAGATTTAAGAGGAGATCTCTATGAGAATTCCTGGCCAAAAGAAAATCAAACAGAGAGTGTTCTGCTGTGGCAACCATTCCAAAATTTAGTAGCCTATAGCAACACGTCTTTATCTCCTGCCCTTGTTACGGGAGGGGTCTGGGTTGGCTGTGGGTGTACTGAGCACAGCTGGATTAATTTCACTCCGTTGAGATCCATCTGTCTGTACATTCAGAGATCCAGGAAGGTGGGGAACATTATGCTTGTAGTGGAAGGTTGAGCTCAAGGAGGGCAGAACTGAGCTAATTAGGCACACATTTAAAGCATCTTCTTGGACGTGGACTATCAGGTCATGTTCTGTTGGCCAAAGCCAGTTGCATGGCCAAGTCTAAAGTCATTAGCAAAGAATCAGAAGGGCTGGGGGAGAATGGATGATTATGAACAAATAATTCCATAAATGATAGAAAATGAAGATTACTATGGGAGGCAGAATTTACCTTTGGCCTTATTTTAAATTTTTCCAAATCCTAGAGACAGAATTATTTTGCCAAGTCTTATCATTGCCTGATCTGTTCCAACCTCCATGCTTAGAAGCACACTTTATGCTTCAGAGAACTTCCTATTTAGTGTTGATTATCTTTTACCAGCAGAATTTTTAAGGAGCCACTATCTTCTGTGAATTTTTAATTACTCTGTGATAATTTCTCTCTGAAAGAAATGGCCCCAGGAAGTGCAAAATCAGATTAAGCCTGACACTAAGTGGGGCTCTTGAAAGTAAACATACGGTTTCTAGAGAAAAATCAAGCATTTCAAAGGTCCTGATATTGACATTTTCAGTAAGCTATACAGATATTTCCAGCCTTTTTTGATAGCTACATGTAGTTTTTTAGCTTCATTTCAAGAGAAAAAAATCTCTGGAGTCAGTAAGCTTAAATATATCCCAGTAAATGAAAAGCAAGGTTGAAACTGAGAGGTCACAGGTTAATTTTGAAAAGGTAACCAAACTGGTAGCAGTCCCCCAAATAAACAAGTTATTTTAATTGTCTAACTTGGGATCTGCTATTGTTTTAGCATGGAGAGTGTATAAAAGGGTAAGTAAAAATATTTCAAGTCTATTTATATACCATTTTTAATCACAAAATTCAACTTCTTTTCTGCCATCAAAACTCTTCTGTTAGAGATGAAAAAGTATATCTGGACCTGACTTTAGACCTCTCTTTGGAATAGTTCTTTAGTCCTTTAAATCATATTTCTCAGAGATATTTCAGGTTTTGGTCATGAAGCTTGAAATACTTTATTGTCTTTCTCATTCAGGAAATGTAGCCATGAAATGGGCAGAAAAGGCAATCAAGTGATGCTATTCAGATGTTCTCAAGTGGGAACCAAGTGGGAACCAAGCCTTTACCAAGTCTGTCGCAATCTGTTATGCCTCTGTGAAGCCAGTGAGAGTCATTCTGGGTGACTCTGGGACCTTTAGGTCAGTTGATTCACCTGGACTGTTGACTCAACAGAAAATGAAATGAAATGAAACTCAGTTTCATACTAGTATTGGATCAATAGTGGTAGGTTTAGGGTATTTTTCTTAATTTTCAGTCATTTGTCATTTATTCTTTAATATTTGTTGTCACAGTAACCCTCTATTCATGTTTACTTAGTCTTTTGCTTTAAATCAGCTCACTTCTCTATCGAAGTGAATCCACCATAAGAACAGATTTTCTTACTGCAATCAGTAGAAGACCAGTATCTCCTGCCATGAATAGGAATTAACATTTAAAAAGAAATACAATGGAAAGAAAATAATGTTCTTAAGTTCTAACTATTTTTTGCTACAGAAATCTTTTTTTTTTTTTAACATGGTTAAAAAACACATAGGGTAAAATTGTAAAAAACACAGAGGGTAAAATCTACCTTCTGAATTGCTTTTTAAGTGTACAGTACAGTATTGTTAACTATATGCCCACTGTTGTACAGCAAATCTCTAGAACTTTTTTACCTTTATGATTGAAACCTGTGCCCATTGAACAGCTACTCCTAGTTTCCCCCTCTCCCCATCCCCTGGCAACCACCATTCAAGTTTCTGATTTTCCCTACTGCAGATACCTTGTATGAGTGGATTCATGCAATATTTGTTCCTCTATGACCAGCTCATTTCATGTAGCATAATGTCCTCCAGGTTCATCCATGATGTCATAAATGATAAATTTCCTTCTTTTTTTTTAAGATGAATAATATTCTATAGTACGCTTATACCATATTTATCTATTTATTTATTTATCCATGGACGTTTAGATTGTTTCCACATCTTGGCTGTCGTGAGTAATGCTGCTATGGGCATGGGAATGCAAGTATGTCTTTGAGATCCTGTTTTTATATATTTAGATATACAGTATACTCAGAAGTATGATTGCTTGATCACGTGGTAGTTCTATTTTTAATTTTTTAAGGAACCGCCATCCTGTTTTCCATAGTGGCTACACCATTTTACATTCCTACCAACAATTCACAAAGCTTCCAATTTCCCTCGTCTTTTTGTTTTATTTTGGTTTTTTGTTTTCCTTTAAAATAATGGCCATCCTAGCATGTGAGAAATGATATCTCATTGTGGTTTTGATTTGCATTTCCCTGGAGATTAGTGATGTTTAGCAACCTTTTATATACCTGTTGGCAATTTCTAGGTATTTGGGAAAATATCTGTTCAAGTCATTGGCTCATTTTTTTTAAATTGGGCTGCTTTTTAGCTGTTGAGTTGTAAGATTCTATATATATTTTTGATATTAAGCCCTTATCAGATATATGGTTTGCAAATATTTTTACCCATCCTTTAGGTTGCTTTTCACTGTGTTAATTATTTTCTTTGCTGCACAGAAGTGTTTTGTTGTGGTTGTTTTGCCCCATTTGTCAATTTTTCAATGTTGTTGCCTGTGTTTTTGGTGCCATATCTGATAAATCATTGCCAAGGTCAATGTTATGACACTTTTTTCTTCTGTGTCTTCTTTAAAAGTTTATACTTTGAAGACATACATTATGTCTTTAATCAATTTTGAGTGGATTTTTGTGTAAGATGAGGACCCAACTACGTATGTTCACATGTGGATATCCAGTTTCCCAACTCCGTTTGTTGAAGAAACTCTCCTTTTCCCATTGGGTGTTCTTGGCATAGATGAAGCAGTTTATTTCTGAGCTCTTTATTTTATTCCATCAGTCTGTATGTCTGTCTTTGTGCCGGTGCCGTCCTGTTTTGATTACTGTAGCTTTGTAATATGTTTTGAAGGTTAGGAAGTGCGAAGCCTTCAGTTTCATTCTTTCTCAAGATCATTTGACTATGTATTCAGGGTCCTTCATGGTTCCATATGAATTTTAGAATGGTCTTTTTATAGGTAAAAATAGCGCATTGGGATTTTAAAAGAGATTGCATTGAATTATAGATAACTTTAAGTAGTATGAAAAGTTTATCTTATTTTATTGACTTTTTTTTAAGATTGACTTATTTATTGGAGAAAGAGAATATGTGAGTGAGCAAGGGACTCGGAGGAGCAGAAGGAGAGGGACAGAAAAATTTCAAGCAGACTCCCTTCTGAGCGTGGAACCTGACTTTGGGCTCAATGTCACGGTACTGGGATCATGACCCGAGCTGAAATCAAGAGTCAGATGCTTAACTGACTGAGCCACTCAGGTGCCCCAAATGTGGACATTTTAACAATATTAAGTTTTTCAGTGCATGAACTAGGCATGTCTTCTCGTTTATTTATACCTTGTTTAACTTTTTTGCATTGTTTTGTAGTTTTCAGTGCATATTTTTTTTTCTTCCATGGTTACATTTATTCATAAGCATTTTATTTTTAATGTTATTGTAAACGGGATTGTTTTCTTAATTTCCTTTTGAGATTGTTCATTGTCAATATAGAGAAACATAATTAATTTTTGTGTGTTCATTTTGTATCCTGCTACTCTACTGAATTCCTTTGTTCTAAGAGGCGTGTGTGTATATGTGTGTGTGTGAGAGAGAAAGAGAGATCTTTAGGATTTTCTACATGTAAGATTATGTCATCTGCAAGCAGAGATAATTTTACTTCTTACTTTCCAATCTGGATGCATAGAGTAGAAAAGGCAATAATACAAAGAGACAAACAATAGAAGCCTACCCAGACCCTTAATCCTCCTCACTACATATACATACAAGAATATGTATGTGTGCAAGCATGCATGTATAAACATTATTTTTTATAGAAATGGGAATAAACGGGTGCCTGGGTGGCTCTGTCAGTTAAGCGTCTGCCTTTGGCTCAGATCATGATCCTGGGGTCCTGGGATCAAGTCCCACATCAGGCTCCCTGCTCTGTGGGGAGCCTGCTTCTCCCTCTGCCTCTCTCTCTCTCTGTCTCTCATGAATAAATAAACACAACCTTAAAAAAATGGGAATAAACTATGTCTACCATGGTGGTTTAATAAAACTATTTCTGTTTTTCATATGGTGTTTTAACATTTTATATCTTAAATTACAGTTTGGCTTCAGTTGAAATAAAGTGTGCTGTAAGGATTTAGCTTGTGATGCTCTAACAATGAGTGTGGCTTCAAAGTAATACATAAATCCCAGTAATGAATTAAGCCCTTGCTTTGTTAAGATACGCAGGGAATAATTCCAGGTAACTGAGTACTGTGATAACATTCTGATCCCAAACATGCAATTCTCTTAATCATGCATTGTTTTCCTCTGACTGGATAATTTCAAAGGACTTGTCGTCAAGTTTTCTGGTTCTTTCTTCCGCTTGATCAGATCTGTTCTGAACCCTGCTAGTGAATTTTCGTCTCAGCCATTGTATTCTTCAGCTCAAGACTGGTTCTTTCCCTGTACAAAACCAGTCCATAAAGTCTGAGAGACTGACTGTTTTTTCAAATGTGTGGATCCCAACATAAACTTACAAAGGACATGAAGAAACAGGAAACATAGCTCAAAGAAACAAATCTTTAGAAAATGACCCTAAAGAAATGGAAGTGTATGAATTACCTGAAAAAGAATTTGAGATCATCATCATAAAGATCCCCCAGTGAGCTCAGGAGAACAAATTTTGACCAGATGAAGGGGGGGAAATGGAAAATCTTTGAAATATTGATCTCCTTAGGTCCCCTGACTTTGCAGGAGCAGCACAGCCTTATGGGGAAGGTGGGCAGAGAGATGCCAGGGGAGATGCAGAGAAGGCTTATCCTTGAGTGCACATGTCAAGGGTGGGAGGTCAAATGTTCTAACATATAAGCAGACTTCATCCTTGCCAAACAAGTAACTTCCTTCCTCAGAATCTTTGTACTTTCTGTTACCTGTGCCTGGAGTGGCTGGGCCCAGGTATTCATATGAGTCAGTTTTTCAGATCTTTGGTGTCTCTGCTCAAATGCTCCCTTCACTGAAAGGGCATCTTTACCCCCTTGCGTAAAATGGGAGGATTCTCCTGAGCCCACATGATATCCTTTTTCACACCTTCGTTTGTCCTTATAGAACTTCCTTATCCCTGCCTGGTGAAATGCTGGCTTTGCTTATTTCCTCCCTTTAAATAAGAATAAACAAAAAAATAAATATGAATAAATAATGAGTTTAAAAAATTTGATGAATGAATGGATTCCAAGAAGATTCTTGAAGAGGCAATGTGGCTCTCCTACAATTGTTTTTCAGTCACTCCCTCTTTGATCTGTTACACCTTGAAGAAATTTTTACCTTATATATGTAAATCTCTACACAAAGATGGCATAATTCATGTAGAGTTTAGGGTGTGTTTTTTCTCTTACACTGTGAAAGAAAAATAAAATCTCTGACTACAGAGCCTCAGAAGGGACTTTTCCTAAAAAGTTTAGAACTTGGTAGGAAATAACTTCTGATCTGAGATATAAGGAAAAGACAAGAAATTCAAACTGAAGGTGACCTGAAGATATTGCCTCTCCTTGGTCCTGAGTGTTCGTCTTTGAGGTCATGTTGAGGGTCTAGTGCAGTCACTTCTGATGATCAGATATGCTTATTAGCCCCCATTTAAAATAACATTCATATTATAGAAGAACCTGAGACCTTATCAAAATCTATGTTTGCTTCAAAAGTGATTCTTTAGGGGCAAATTATGTCTTTGTAAAAAGAATATGAAAGGGATGCCTGGATGGCTCAGTCGGTTAGGCATCTGCCTTCAGCTCAGGTCATGATATCAGGGTCCTGGGATCCAGTCCTGGGATCGAGTCCTGCATTGGACTCCCTGCTCAGTGGGAACCTGATTCTCCCTCTGCCTGCCACTCCCTCTGCGCTCTCTCTCTCCTCTCCCTGACAGATAAATAAAGTCTTTTTTTAAAAAAGGAATATTACAAAAATACATTCTGCTTTTAGTTTTCTCACTTAAAAAACAGAGCAATGGTTGAAATAAATATGTCTTATACAGGTTTTAAAGTGACTGGTAAATATACCTGCAAATGTTCTTATAATTTTCACTCGAGCATGTATTTTGAGGAGGGCTCTATCATGGATTAGTGTAGATTGCAGTTCTTTTGAAAGTAACAAGTGTGTATGTGGGTGGTGGGGGGTAGGGGTGTGTGCAAGCATGTGCTCATTGAGATGTGGTTCTGAACTGGGGGCAGAAACTGTTGCCTTAGAACCTGCTAGTCCTTTGACACATCAGACATAATCCTACCTGCCCTGTGAACACTCACTTCCCCTGAACCAGGGGTGTTGGGTTGCTTATTATCTAAACCAATTTCCCAAATGGGTAATTGTGTTCTGACTCATGCAATTCTCCCTACATTTTCTGTCCCTTTCAGGTGACATTCCTTCCTCTTTACCTTTAATGGATGTGTAATGAAATGACATATTTCAAAATCATTGCTGTGCCTCAGGTTCGGGTGGACTACTTTTATATAATGTCTCAGTAGAGGGTCAGAATGAAGGCTGGGGTACTCATGCGCTACTTCACCTGCACCCTCCTCTCTGCCCCCACACCAGTAAAAAAAAATTCCCCCAATATGACTTTCCAGGCTAAAGATTCTTTGGGCTGGAAGTATTTAGAGTCAGTCCTTAGTATTTCAGATGGGTGAGGAACACAGGTATTAGGGTCAGTTTGCCTCATTCAAAACTTGGTTCTGTCATTTTTTTGGCTGTGACCTTGAGCCCATGACTTTGACCTTTCTCATCTACAGCTTTTTCAGCTGGAAAACAACTGGTAATAAGATCTATCTCACGCGGTGTTTATGAAGATCAAATGAGATGCATTATGTAAGACTAGTCTAAGCACAGTGTGTGGTATACGATGCAGGCTCAATAAATGTTGAATTTATTCATCATTTGATTGTTGAATTTATTCAACAGATGATTGTCATTGATTCAGCCCATCAGTAAGTCATTGATAGGTGACTCACATCTAGCTGGGTATTGAAGAGATCAATGGATTAATTACAATAACAGATAATAGAACAAAGCTTCACACAGCATACATGGGAACAGAGAGAAGCAACAAGTAATTCACACTGAGGTCAGGGCAATTTTCCCCCAGGAAATGGGCCTTGCAGGAAAAGTGAAATCTCCCTGGAAGAGGCATTCACCTTGGAGAGGCCCTGTGCAAGTAAATCTGTGGGTGTGTTTGGTTTTTTGTTCATCAATCCACATATATTCATTGCGTTCCCACTATGTGGCAGGCTCTGTATTAGATTCAGGGGGCACAGTGGTGAGCAAAAACCTAGGGAATTTTCATTCTAGAGGCAAGACAGGCACAAAATCCACAGCCCATGTGGCTATCAGGGGGCTTTGAGGGCAAAGATGTCATTGGGAGACAGAGCCTGGAGACTCTGATTGGATGGAGGGATGGAGGGCATCCAGTAGGGCTCTGTGGGTCGCCGAGATTTGAACTAAGACCCATTAGGTGGGTGCAAGTGAAGTAAGGAGAGCGGAGGGAAGGCTCTGCGACAGGAGAATTGTGGTGACTTTTGGGGCCTGAACAAAAGCCAGTGTGACTGGAACTTATGATTCATGGGGAAGGTGTAAGGGAGGAGGCTGGTAAAATAGCTACAGGGAAGACCACCGAGGGCCCTGATGGTCACCTAAGGACTTGGCTTCTTGTCCCAAGAGCAATGAGAAGTCACTAAAGTGTTTTATTTTATGCACAGAAAGGCTGGTATCAGACTTGTGTTTGGAAAGATCATCTGGATGCTGTGTTTACAGTGAATTAATGAGGTTACGTGGAAGCGGAGAGACCAATAAGTAGTTGAGGCTATTAGTGCTTGTATTGGGGTATTGGTACAAAAATACATAGGCAAAAAATAAACAGTCGTGGGGCACCTGGGGGGCTGAGTCAGTTAAGCGTCTGACTCTTGATATCAGCTCAGGTCATGATCTCAGGATTGTGAGACTGAGCCCCACGTCAGGCCCCACGCTTAGCACAGAGTCTGCTTGACTCTGCTTGACTCTCTCTCCTTCTACTCCTTCACTTGCTCACAGTCTCCCTCTCTCTAAAATAAATAAATACATAAATAAAATCTTCAAAAAAATCAACTGTCGTATCTGGTAAATTGAGGGATTTGGAGTAGCTGGAAGATAAAGTCAGTGATGTCAAAAAGCCACCTACTAAGGTAGGTAGTACCATAGCCAGCTTTGGGGGAACACTGATGGCTTAGGCCATTGGGCTGCCATAAAAAAAAAATCCCATAAAGGATTAAACCACAGAAATGTAATTCTCACTAGAGTGAGAGTCTAGAGTCTGGGAGGTCTAAGGTCAAGATACTGGCAGATTTGGTGTCTGGGAGAACTTGCTTTCTGGTTCATAGAGGGTATCATCTTGCTATGTCCTCACATGGCAAAGGCATGAGGGAGCTCTCTGGGGTTTCTTTTATAAGGACACTAATTCTGTTCAGTAGGGCGCCACCCTTCAGGCCTGTCACCTTCCAAAGGTCCCCATCTCTTAATACTATCACTTTGAGGAGTAGGATTTCAACATATGCATTGGGGGAGCCACAAACATTTGGTCAGTAGCAACTGTTAAGATATTTTATGCCAAGAAATTTGCATTTATACTATAAAGACAGCCAGTGGAGGTTAAGAAGCAGGAGAATGAAATAATCAAGTTAGGGTACGTGTGGAGGATATTGGCTTCTCTGCCCCCACTTCTTGAGCCAAGCATTCCTTAAATCTAGAATAAGATGAGAGAGATAGTCCTGAAACCAAAGACTGATGGGAGGTATCTTCTTTTATGTAACACAAAAGAGATATACTAAGGGGAGGTCAGACTTGTTAATGTGCATTGTTTATCTTGTAAATACCCTGAGACCACCCATGCCTTCTCTTAGGCAGCCAGTCATCACAACCCTTGAATGCAGCTGGGGATCTGGATGTAACTGAAAGACAAGCAGCCATTTTGGAAACACAATAAGCCAATACCCTTGGCGGGAGGGGAGTGGTTTATAAACGTGTTAACATTATGAAAGTTTTTAACAGGGACCAAGAGCCTGTGGGAGAGAGGAAGGAAAGAGCATGTCTGATGGGGAAAGCTTTCCCTATTGATAGGAAAAAGGTGTTACCCTTCAGGGTACCATGCAGACTCTAACAGAGGCCCTGTAAACTGCTGAGGAGCTGGGAGTAAGCCAGCGAGAGTGGGGAAGCATGGCACAAAACCACTGTCTGTCTTGGAATATAGGACTTGAACCCCGAGTAGAGGGGCATTTGGGGGACTACTGATAATTCCTGATTATCGAAGAGTGACAAGACTCAGTTATGAATTGAGCCTCCATTCCCTTACTTCCCTGGAGTGAATGGGTGTAAGTTACCTTCACTGGGAGGACCCCAAGGGATTGGAGTATTTGAAAGGCTTTCCACAGAGATGGGGAGCTAGCGCTGAGAACTATTCATTAGGGAGAATCTTCGGGGAGATAAAAACACTGAAACGAGCTTTCTATCTCTATGAAGTTTTGAGCCCCTGCCACTTAATATGCTGCAGAAAATTTAAAAGAAGAAGGTCATTCACTAACCTTCCTTGCTATGTATTAAGGAAACATGGAAACAATTCACAGCTTTCAAAAATGCACTTTGCGATTCACAGACATGTACCCTGGGGCAAATAATACATTATATGTTAATAAAAATTAATTAAAAAAAAAAACAGTAAATGTTTACATTAAAAGGAAAAAAAATGCACTTTGCAGTCAGTCGAGTGATGTTCACGTGTGATGTGCCTTCCACTTTCTGTGCCTCCCCTTTGTGTGGTGGTGTTGACTGGGTGTGGTCATTCAGGGAGTGTGATCAGATGTGCAATTGTTCATTTTTCAGGTTACAGAGCTCAACAACGTGAAGAACGTAGCGCGGTTGCCAAAGAGCACCAAGAAACACGCCATAGGGATTTATTTCAATGATGATACCTCCAAGACCTTCGCTTGTGAATCAGGTTCGTCCAAGACAGGGAGGACTTTTGCTTTTCGCTTCTAAGCAGGCACTGGGCATGCATGTTAATCTTGCGGATGTTTCCACAGATCTGGAGGCCGATGAATGGTGCAAAGTACTCCAGATGGAGTGTGTGGGCACGCGGATCAATGACATCAGCCTCGGAGAGCCTGACTTACTGGCTACTGGGGTTGAGAGAGAACAGAGTGGTATGTAAAGAAAATTCTCTCCTTTGCTCTCTTGAATACTGTTTTTGTCCCACCACAAGACGTCTTCATTACACGACGTTTTTGAAGTGATTAGAAATGTATGAAGAAGTAAGAGGAACCCTTTAGTTGACCCAGATCCCGGGTTACTATTTCAACGTATTTCTTTTCTTTAAACACATTTTTCATTAAACACATTTAATGTGTTTTCGATGCACAAATATGAATGTATCTGTATGAATACCACCAGTGGGGAGCCTGGGGGAACCTGCCATGTGCCACTTTCTGTGGCAGATGAATTAGGTCTGGAATTTTCCCCCCTGCAGCTCAGTGAGGCAGCCACTGTTCCTTTCTTCATTTTACAGATGAGGAGACTGAAGCTCAGAAGGTCTATGGTTCTTGCTCTGATCCCAATGGCTCGTGTTTGATGCACTCCTGGACCTATAGTCATAATATACTGATTTTTACCACATAATGGTTTTTTTGTTGTTTTTGTTTTTTTTTTTTTTTTTGTCTTAAGTTTTTCACTAAAAGTATTTCACCGAAAGCTTTTTCTGGTATTTTTAATAGAATCCAAACTTCATGACTATTTTCTCAGGTTTAAACCCACCTAATTCCGTGTTTTTGTTTTTGTTTTTAACTGAAACACTCGAGCCCAACTGCTTGAGCTCAACCCTCAATCTGGGATTAAATCATTTTAGGTAATAATGACCAAAGTACCCATGAACATTTCAGCAGAACTCAGTATTGGTTTACAGTAGGAGCCTGGAGGTGAGGAAGTATTTCTTTGTTTCCCAATAACCAAGCCTTGACAGGGCGGATTGGATCCCAGAGTGTTGCTCTGTTGTAGCCTATTGACTTGATCGGTGAGGATGGAACACACCAGAAAAGGCCATGGGTCCCCTGGCTTGATGATGAATGTGGCAGGTGTGGAATTGTACTGACCCTTTCTGTGGGCACACTCTCCAGTGGTTAGTAAAAAGTAATGCCCTTGCTTTCACTTGGAATTCTGTCTTCATGACACATTTATAGGCTGGGACTATTTTGGATGCCCCGTATCTGCTGTAATCCATCTCCACAGAAATGTTATCGACTGAGACTTTCAAGTGCTTGGCTAATTCAGAAAAGTCTCTTTGTAGACTGGGAAGAAGCTGAGTTCTAGGGAAGCCAAGCCATTTTCCAAGGTCATACAACCAAGCCCTGGGCTCTTCGTTGCGTGCCTCACTGAATCAGGGTGCTCCAGGCTGAGAGGACACACCTGTGTTGTCTCACGGACAGATACCTATGAAGCCAGAATTTGATAGGTTTTGATTTTTTAAAAATCTGGAGTACTCAGATCAGCATCCATTTTCCACAAATTTATATTTATGATGCTATATCCCAATAGTGCGGCAAATGGAATCCAAGAACGGGCTGTGCCTAGGCATTTCCTTTACCGTACCAACTGTGCCTCAGTTTCCTCTTCTGTCAAATAGGAATAGGAATATCCCTGGCACATAACCAGGAGGGATTATTACAAAACTCAACTATGTCTTTGAAGGCACTTTACAATATTAATTTGCATGACTTCAAGTAATCGTAACTAACGTAGCACTTTGACGACTGTTACTGTTGTTATTTTTGAGTGAAGTATAGTTATAGAACTTCTAAGTGAGTGAATTGGTAATGGTCTCTCTTATTTTTTACTTAATGATGACAGTTTTCTGACTTGTTCTAGAATTCCCCTGGAGATATTTTACTCCATTGGAATATACTTTTAAAATAATAGTTGCTAGGAAGCAGCAAATAATTTGTTATTGGGAGTCTGAAATAACTTTAGAAAATTTGAAAAATAGATCCATGAAATCATGCAGTCATGACACTCCCATTTACTAAACTGAGCTAAAATCGACAAGAATTCTAATGACTTCCTTATTATAAAACAATTAATTCAGAATACCACTGATAAGATCAGGGCCACACTATTTCATCAGATAATAACTAATCTACCACAATGACGGATAGGTGAAAATGTGTTTGCTGTAGTAATATTTTTGCTCATGTTTTGCTTAGAGATGAATTTCCTTAATTGATGAATTTTCTAGAAATATAACAGAAGTACTGTGACTGAATCTGTGGGGATGAAAATTTGGTTGCCGTAATAAGCCAAGTTGTTTATTGAGAGTGGTCTTGGTTAGATTTTAACAGTCATCCAAATAAGGAAATGAATATTTGTAATTGGCTAAGGAGGGTTCCTGTTAAAACTAATTCAAATACATCCATTGGATTTTTCCCAAACCGGTGGTCAGTTAAATGCATGGTATTACCATGAGTTCCATTTAAATAACTTGGGATGTAGTTTTATTCCTTTAGTTATGAAAATTATGAGTTGATCGATATAACTTCAGTATCATTAAATCATGTGACAATTATTTTGCACCTGCATCTTTTGTGAACACAAAAATGTGCGTGTGATTAATATGTACTTGGCAGGAAAAAAATTGTTTTTAATGGCTTCCTTGCTTTAGTCTTTTATTGGCATACAAACTTTTATTATGCAAATTTAAAAACTCTAAAAATGGTCTTTGCTCATGTAAATAGTGTTTAGTTGATGTTGGCAGCCAGACTGTGCCATTATTATGTTACTTAACATGGTCTTCATTTAAAAAATCATTTTCTGGGACTGTGAATTTATGAGAAAGGTTTATCATCCTGAATGTTCAACCTAAACCTAGAGTGTGGGCTAGAATTATTTTGAAATGCCTCTTTGTTCCTACAATGTCTTTGATGTTTTATTCCCAGGATTTTAGACTAACCTTCTGTTTTTCTCCCAGAGAGATTCAATGTGTATTTGATGCCATCCCCTAACTTAGATGTACATGGCGAATGTGCCTTGCAGATTACATATGAGCACATCTGTCTTTGGGACGTCCAGAATCCCAGAGTCAAACTCATCTCTTGGCCGCTAAGTGCCCTGCGGCGGTACGGGCGAGATGCTGCGTGGTTCACTTTTGAGGCAGGGAGGTGAGTTTCGTGACTGTTCTACTTTTTTCCTTTCCCCAGGGCTGCGTATCGTGTCCACCCTACTGCGTGCTTCTGCAACTGTGATCCTACTGTGCTAGGCATATTCTAAAGGAGTCATCTATTCAAGGTGGCTTTCTTTCCCCTGAGGGTTCTAATGTTTCAAGAATGTGACATGAATTTTCGTCGCACAGTTTGATTCCATACCACCAGCTGAAGTTGAATTAGGTAAAAAGGCTGAAAATGTACCGTTTACTGGGTCATGCTGAACACAGACCAGCCACTTGGGTTTTGGAGAACATCCATATTGTTCTTCTGTTTATGTTTCCTCATTGGCTTACTGTGGTGGATGATGAGTATGAGGGACCATCATTTCTGAAGGTGCCATTGACTGAGTTCCATCCAGGGTGTAATGAATAGCCCTAACGCGAGGAGGTTGATTCTAGAACTGACTTATGGCAATCAAGACCCAAAAGGCCCTTCTAGGGCTTTCCCTTTTTCCTTTCAGAAGTCAATTTTGGAAAGAGAAGAGGGTGCTGATAATATTTGGGTTAATCAATAGCTGCAAAGAGATTCATCTAATCAGGATCTCACTTTTCTTCCCCTTACGCACCCTTCCTCGCTCAGAATTTGGCCTCTTTTGTTTGTTTGTTTGTTTAAACATCACAGATTAATTTTATATTTTGGAATTTTAAATGACTAAAGTTTAAGAAATACAAGTGCTTCTGTAACGTGGCCTGACATTTATATTAAAACTGAAAGCAGTCAGCTTGTGACTTTGAAAAATCTTGTTCGTTCATGTAGGTGGATGGTTCTTCCCAACAGAAATACAATACTTGATATAAGGAGAGTAAAAACAGAAGTTCCAAACACCTAAGACCCTAATTTGTGTGACTATATGACAGTCACGTTCTACTCAACTTAGTCTCCTCATTCTGTGATAAGCAAAGCCCAATTATTTAAGCTTTGCTTTTCAGAAATAATGATCCATTTGGTTCTCCTACAACTCTCCTCAAAAGTTTTTAAGCTCTTTCCCATTCTGTTTTGAGTACCTGGAAATTGAAATGCTATAAATGAATCTGTGAATCTCCCAGAGATGGCAAAAGTCCTTACATTAGAAAATAAAACTGTAATCTTCAGAGCAATGGTCTTTTGTCATAATTACTTGTTTATTATCCTTATGGGAACATCTCTGTAGAAAGATGAGAATTTGTTTGAGAAAGTGGGTATATTTTCCTGTTTGGGTCTCAGAAATTATTTATGTATTGATCATTACCAGTGAAATCTATGTGTGAAAAATGTTTTACATTAGAAGTAGACTTTTCTATTGATTATATGCCTCATATCGTCTCCCATTTGTGTTTCATATCAGTGCACAGTAGAATTCTGCATTGATCAGGATGTTTGGGGCCTATTTTGGGTACACCTTATTCAAACATTAAAATGTTTCAATTATTACTTGGATTTATAGGAATAGTTAATAGGAGGTGTATGTCTTTCTATCGTGATTTCTGAAAGCTAAAACCTTAGTAAACTTTTATAGTGTCTCATGACTAATATTAAACTTTTTCTGACATTATCTTTCAGATTTTAATGTTACTCATCTTGCAAGAGTTTATTCATATTAACCTAGTAGCCTCCTAAGGATCTAGGAGATTATTTTAAAGACTGATATTTCTCCTAAGTATGATAGGAAACCATAGAGATTTTTAAGCAGGGGTGTGTGTATGTGTGTGTGTGTGTGATATATTTATATTTTGCGGACAATGGGATAGAAGCGACAGAGGTACTTATGGGGAGATACGGCAGTAGCTCAGGTAAAAGAAATGAATGAAAATGATGGATATGTAAGAGACATAAATTTCAAAAATATTCCAAGGCCTTTGACCATAAAGTGCTGACTCGTAAAATGAAAGCATTTTGTTCTATGACTTTGTTCTCTTTATGGTCTGACCCTTGGGGTACTTTGTCCAAGCTCTCCAGCTATTAGATGACTAGAATACCTCCCACCCACGTCCCACAGTTCTGTGTCTCAAGTATTGTACGGACTTGGGACACTAGTACTTTTGAATCCTATTCTTATTCAGTGGTCGTGCTTTGTGGGGCTGATGCTCACTGGAGGGTGAGTCCTCCGAAGGGAAAGCGTCGTGACTGTGCTCTTAGGATCTTGTTCATTTCTCAGACAGTACAGGGGGGCAGAAGAAGCACTGATTCAGGAGTCCTAGAGATCCTGGTTTCTAATGTCTGTTCTTTATTAGCGGTTGACCTGGAACAAAGATTTTACCTTCCTTTTTAAGTTTAGCCAAGACGTAACTTCCTTGCGAGGTTGTTCTGGATAACAGCAGAGATGCATGCAGGTGATCTAGAAGGGTACTGGGCTTCTCCCCAGCAGTGTCTTTGTTATTTTATTATGATTACTTTGGGAGTAGGACTTGAGTTTGCAGGGTACCGACAGTGCTGAACACAAGGTAATATGACTATTTTATATTTTGCCTGAAACTCAAATAAAGATGAATTTTTATAGTCACCATCAAGATGCTCAGGATAATAAAATCATTTGTGTTCCCCCAAGCATGAAGGTTTCATATCGCCTTGCTTTATTAGTGAAGATAATTTTTTCCTTGGCTATTTTTAGATGGGTTCAAAACAAAACAGTTTCATATTAACTAATATAATTTTCTCCCTGTCTCATGTCGATAAATGAAGAGAACTTAAGTCTTTCTACGCAAATAGTTTTCATGCGTCCAACATGCATCTGCAGAGATTTTGCGGTGTCGCCCTCCAGAACACAAGGAATCTCCCCCAAAGACTTGGGACAAGGTTCTGCTCACTCTCAGCCTCTGTTAGAGTTGAGACTGAGTGTTATTCCTGCTCAGTGGCCCCACTTTGCCCCACCAACGCTGACACCAGGGCACGTGTAATAAACTGGACGGGAACAGGAGGAAATGAAATGAGATTGCAGCTCTGTGCATAGTGGCTGTGGACCTTGAGGGAGTGACCTAACTCTGAGCTCCACTGGCCACCTGTAAAATGGCTACACAAGTACCTGGCATGACGCCTGGCATGTAGTAGACAGTTGTATCAACCAAACTGACTTAACAGGAACGAAATTCATTGGCTCACACACCTGGAAGTCCAAGAGGTAGGGACGGCATCACACTTGACTTGATTCAGTCTAAATGACTGTAGGTTTCATCTCTCAGTCCTGTTTCTTCTAGGATGGCTTTGCTCTGGCTCCATATTGTGTCTTCCAAGAGCTTTGGGATCTTCTCACACCCTCAGCCAATAGAAGAGAGAGAAATTCCTCCCATATATTGACCTTCACATTCACTAGGGGATTAAGTACTATACTGAGGACTTTATACAAAGCAAACAGGGGACAAAGACAATGGGGTGGTTCTCCCAAAGCAGGATGAGGGTACTGATGCCATCAGAAGAGGAATGGGTATAAGGTTTAAAATGGAAGAAAATCTAACAAAATGTGTCCAAGATAGTATTTAATAACTGCTCAAAGCAAATAGGGAGAAACAGCTGTTGGACTGTAATTAGCAATATCACTCATAATGGCGCTGAGATACAGAACAGTGGTTATCAACTCCTTGTCCCGGGAGACATTTGGCTATGTCTAGAGCCATTTTTGATGGTTACAATTGGACAAGGATGCCATTGGCATCCAGTGGGGGGAGGGGCCAGAGATGCTGCTAAGCATACACTGCACAGAGCAATCCCCCACAACAAATAGGAATCTGGTCCAATTATCCAGTGGAAAAACTCTGTTCCAGCAGGCATACCAGCCATTGAAAATAATCCCTGATATTCATGTAGCCATTATTACATGAAGGTCATTATACTAAGTATTTTGCATCCCCTGTCTCCTTTAAGCCGTTCGCTGCTCATATAAAGTAGGTAATATTATCATTCTTTTTTTTTTTTTTAAAGATTTTATTTATTTGACAGAGAGAAACACAGCGAGAGAGGGAACACAAGCAGAGGGGATTGGGAGAAGCAGGCTTCCTGCCGAGCAGGGAGCCCGATGCGGGGCTCGATCCCAGGACCCTGGGATCATGACCTGAGCCGAAGGCAGCCGCTTAATGACTGAGCCACCCAGGTGCCCCTAATATTATCATTCTTATCTTAACAGGAAATTTGGAGACCTAGATGACTGGTCCAGAGGCATTAGACTAGTAAATGGTGGATTTAGGAGTCACACCCCGGTCTTCTTACTTCCAAACTCTGTAAATATCTAGGAAGGCTAAATGTCATACTCCTCTAGGTGAGCCTAGTTCTTCACTAACTTCTACGGAGCTAGGGAAGAGAAGGTGTTCTTACTTCACCAGAGCACCCTAAAACCATTTGGATGTGTGCTAATGTACAAATTTTCTTAGTTTCTGGAACCTCCTATTTGTTCTTTCAGTTTGGAGTACAGGCGCATAGAGCCAGAATTGTTTGTCTCTCTTGGACAGCAGTATCATGATCATAGGTCATTTAGAGTCTTCTAGATATTGTTTTCCCCCTCTCCACCCAATAGAACCAAATCAGATCATATCTCTGTTTTTTTCCTTGAAGAAATCCAGCGTTGAAATATAAGCTTTTTAATAATGTTCAGTTGTCTGATTAATTGCCACTCCTTGCCCCTGGAGACAAAGAATGATTAGATTATTTGGTGGGCCAGGAGACATATTGCTTATTTTCTTTGAGGTTTTCCTGGTCTTTTGTTTCTTTCTACTTGGAAGCCCTGAAACATCAGTGAAACACATCAGGCTGGCAGGGGCTCTGATTTTTTTATGGGAAGATCCAACTGATACGAGGTTCTCACTGCGTCAACATCTCCCTTGGAACCATTCTTGAAATGTGATTGTTTAAAGAAAGGTGGCAGGTGTCTAGTAAGTACCCCTGTTAATTTTATAGCGGGCTGCTGAGTTAGCATGCTCCGGTGTCAGACTCTGCCTTACCTCCTGACTGATTTAAATTAATACCCTGGGTTTAGCACCTGCAGGAGGGAAAGAAGCTCAGGTGACATTTGGCAGAAGGTACTGAACAATTACCACACATGAGTGCTTCTCTTTACCAGCCAGAGAGAGTCTCTATTGTGCTTTTGACATCATTTTAAGAGAAACTTTTAGGTGTGCCAAGTATATGTGAAAATCGACATCGCATGTACAAATTATTTTTCTTAAAGGGAGTGCACAAATTTGTGAAAAGTTTTTTGGTTTTTTTTTTTTTTTGGATTAAAGACATAGGAACAGCCTTTGAAAAGAAATTATTCATGTCTAGTATATATCACTCTGAAAACAAGTAATTGGTGAAATAGCTTTTCATTGGAGAAAAAAATTGTTTCCCCCCGTAACTGATGAGTTTACAGGATCACTCTTCTAATATAAATCATTGAATATTCTCTTTCTCTTCTTGATTTTAAACTACTTAGTAATCTCTCATTCCTGAATATTTTTGGGAACATACACTCATTCTTATTAAATGAACAAAAGCATATTGGCAAACAAATATACTCCTGCCATGTTGGGTAGAGAAAAATGGCATGAACACGCGCTGAATCTCATGTGCAGGCTTGCTTAGAAGTGTGATTCTTATCTGGGCTCTCTGCTGTTCCACCGATCTGTGTGTCTGTTTTTGTGCCAGTACTATGCTGTCTTGGTGATCACAGCTTTGTGATATAGCTTGAAATCAGGCAACGTGGTCCCCCCCGCTTTTTCTTTTTTTAACATTTCCTTGGCAATTCGGGGCCTTTTATGGTTCCATACAAATTTTAGGATTGTTTGTTCCAGCACTTGAAAAATGCCATTGGTATTTTGATTGGGATGGCGTTGAAAGTATAGATTGTTCTGGGCAGCATAGACATTTTAACAGCGTTTGTTCTTCTGATCCGTCAGCATGGAATGTTTTTCCATCTTTTTGTGTCTTCTTCAATTTCCTTCGTAAGTGTTCGGTAGTTTCTAGGGTATAGATCCTTTACCTCTTTGGTTAGGTTTAGTCCATCTCAGTGTACGACAGGAACGATCAAAATCCTAGAGGAGAACACCTATGTAACCTTTTCAACATCGGCCACAGCAACTTCTTTCAAAACACGTCTCCAAAGGCAAGGGAAACAAAAGCAAAAATGAACTTTTGGGATTTCATCAAGATAAAACGCTTCTGCACAACAAAGGAAACACTCAAACAAAGAGACAACCCAGGGAATATATTCGCAAATGACACTACAGATAAAGGGCTGGTATCCAAGGTCTCAAAATATCTATAAAAATCTATAAAGAACTTCTCAAGCTCAATACCCGAAAAACAAATAAGTCAAAAAATGGGCAGAAGACATGAACAGACACTTCTTTAAAGAAGACATACAAATAGCTAGCAGACACATGAAAAAGTGTTCATCATCATTAGCCATCAGGGAAATTAAAATCAAAAACGCACTGAGATACTACCTTACACTAGTTAGAATGGCAAAAATTGACAAGGTAGGAAGCAACAAATATTGGTGAGGATGTGGGGAAAAGGAAACCCTCTTACACTGTTGGTGGGAATGAAAGTTGGTGCAGCCACTTTGGAAAAACAGTGTGGAGGTTCCTCAAAAAGTTAAAAATAGAACTACCCTATGACCCTGCAATTGCACAACTGGGTATTTATCCCAAAGATACAAATGTAGTGTAAAGAAGGGCCACACGCACCCCAGTGTTCATAGCAGCAATGTCCACAATCGCCAAAATGTGGAAAGAGCTGAGATGCTCTTCAATAGACGAATGGATAAAGAAGATGTGGTCCATATATACAATGGAATATTCCTCAGCCACCAGAAAGGATGAATACCCAGGTTTTGCATCAACATGGATGGGACTGGAAGAGATTATGCTGAGTGAAATAAGTCAAATGGAGAAAGACAATTATCATAGAGTTTCACTTATTTGTGGAACATAAGGAATAGCGTGGAGGACATTAGGAGAAGGAAGGGAAACATGAAGGGTGGGGGGAATCAAAGGGGGAGAAGAACCATGAGACACACTATAGACTCTGGGAATCAAAGTGAGGATTTTAGGGGGGGCGTGTGTGGGGATGGGTCAGCCTGGTGATGGGTATTATGGAGGGCACATATTGCATGGGGCACCGGGTATTACATGGAAACAATCATGGAACACTACATCAAAAACCAATGATGTACTGTATGGTGACTAACCTCACGTAATTTAAAAATGATCCAAAATAAGTAAGTGAGATTCTTTTCTTTTGGAAGAAAATACAAATTATTATAGTTGTGCCATTTATGTGGCCATTTATTCCCCACCAGCATTTATCTCAAAAGTCATTTTAATTGTAAAGGTAATGCACATGCATCATAAATATTCCTTTACTGGAGGCACATATGAAAGAGAAGGGAGAGTCCCCTTTCTGCTCTACAGAGTAGACTTTTTAGTAATCACCTTCAAGAGATCTGTGTGAGGTGTGGGGGTGTGAACACAGACAAGGCAAGGCCACATCATGCATAACAAGCTTAGCCAGGTCCCTTCTACCTCCTTGTTGTGATTTTAACATGTGAAATCCCTAAAGGAATTAGGTATTTGTCTAGCTTTCTTGAGGTAGCACTGACTTACAACATTAAGTTTAAAGTAGCACTGACTTATAGCATTAAGTTTAAAGTTTAACAGTGTATATTGCCAAATGATTACAGTGAGCTTAGTTAATACCTTCCCCACCTCACGTAATTACCTTTTGTGTGTGTGTCATTGAGAACATCTAAGATCTACGCTCTTAGCAACTTTCAAGTATACAGTACAGTATTTTTCACTGTAGTCACAATGCTGTATCTAAGATCTCCAGAACATACTCAGCTTCTAACTGGAAGTTTGCACTGTGTGCCCATCTCCTCGTTTCCCCCACCCTCCAGTCCTCGGTAACCACCATTCCGCTATCTGCTTTCGGGAGTTTGGCTTTTTTATATTCCACATACAAGTGAGATCATATGGTATTTGTCTTTATCTGTGACTTACTTCACTTACCACAATGCCCTCGAAGTCTATCCATGGCATTGCAAATAGCAGGATTTTCTTCTCTTTTATGGCTAATGTTACATTGTGTGTGTGTGTGTGTATATATATATTATTTTTTCTTTATGCACTTAACATTGGTGGACACTTGGCTGTGTCCATGTCTTGGCTATTGTCAAGAATGCTGCAGTGAACATGGCTAACATATTAGCCATTCTGACAGGTGTGAGGTGATAGCCTATTGTGGTTTTGATTTCCCTGATGATTAGTGATGCTGGATGTATTTTCACGTACCTATTGGCCATTTGCATGCTACCGCCCTCTTCCTGCAGGCGATAATCCACTAGTGTATGTGGCCGATTTCTATGTGAGGGTACCTCACATTCTGGAAGGGTCTAGTAAAAGTAAGTCATTTCCTTCTTACATCAGATGTTCGATGATTGCTCGCAGAGAGCCTGGTGTGGTTCCAAGCCCCGTGGATGTAGCAGTGAATGAAACATACAAGTATTGTGCGGTTATGAAATTCACTCGATAGAGGAAAGGGGAGTCCAGACAATAATAGACATTTTTAAAAAGTAAAAGAGATGTTAGATTGTGTAGCACCACAGCAAAAAAATAAAGTCATTCAATAGCAAGTGCCAAAGGAGGGAGCACGTGTTTAAATAGGGTGAGTGGGACTGGCTTTGCCAAGTCAGGGATGCCTGACAAGCTCCAGGAGGAATCGGGGGGAGAGCATTCCAGCTGGAGGAAGGAGGCGGGAGAGAGGTGCCGAGGCAGGTAGCTGTGCAGTGTGCAAAGAAGAGCCAAGGGGCTGGCATAAGGGAGGGGGAACAACATATGTAAAGGTAGACATGCAGCAGGCTCCGGCTGTGTGGGGCTTGAAGGCCACTGTGAAGATTTTGGCTTTAGTCTCAGTTGGGATTCCAGTGGGGGTGGCGGGTAGAAGTGGGTCACTGCAAGGTTCGAAGGGACAGTCCTCAAGGCCTCCCACGTTTCCCACACCAGTTGCAAGTTGAGCGGTTCCCACAACCACCGAAGGCTTCATAATTTGCTAGAATGATTCAGAGTTACTGACATCTATGAAACTCCTGGTTAAAGCTTCTAACAGCGAAGGATACAGAGTAACTAACATCAGCCAAGGAAAGAAGTGCCCCGGGGCAGAATCCGGAGAAGTACCAGGCATAGAGCTTCTGTGTCCTCTCCCTGTGGACTTGGAGCAGCGTCCTGTCCTCTTTCAGCATCTGGTAGTACATGTAGACTGTTGCCGGCCAAGGAACCCCCCGGCCACAGTTGAGAGTTTTTATTGGGGCTTCATTACATGCATGTTTGATAGACTCAGACATGTGGCTGATGTGGCTGATCCCATCCTCCAGGTCAACTGATGGTCCGTGACCCGAAGCCTCAGCCTAAATCCCATTGTTACTATTTGTCCACCCCAAGACCCCTAGGCAAACAGAATTTACCTCCCAGGTAATGGCCAACACCAAGACTAGACAAGATCTTTTGGACAAGATTCAATTCTTTTTACTACCTAGGAAGTGGTGAGCAAAGAAGTGACACGGTCTGACTTTGCTTTCTTTTTTTTTTTTTAAACTTGACTCTGAAGCTAAAACCAGTTAGGAGGGTATTATAATGCTCACAGTGAGGCCAAGAGTGGCTGTAAGGATGCCGGTAACAATGAGCATGGGCTGAAGTGTTTGGATACTGACATGTTTTGAAACCAAAGCCAAAGGATGCCCTGACTGGACGTGAGTTACGGGGGTGGGGGAGTCAGGATCCTCCCGGAGCAGCTCAAACTATGGAGGAATGCCTGGGGGCGGGCAGTGTAGAAGTGATCGGACTTCAGTTTCGGGCTTGTTAACTTCAAGGCTTGTTCAGCGGTTTCCCTCTGGTGTTAACCTGACTCTTCATTCTCCCGGGGATGAGGAAAACACACGTGGTGTTTGGGCTTAGACATTGTGAAGGGCCCTTCCATTTCAACCCACTGCAGGTAGAGCACAATAGCAGCAAAAATGAGGGGCAAATGCCTCCTTAGATCTAGTTCAGGGCATGGCATGGGGAAGCAAAAGGGGAAAAGGGATGTTTCTTTGACTTTACCTGTTACATGATTAAGAACAGATTTATAATTAACAAACTACCGCTGTCTCTCACACCAGCCATGTTTTATGACTTTGGATAGTTAGTTTAGTTTGGCTTTGTTTTCACTCTCAAGCCCATATACATGGGGTTAGAATTTAAATCTAGAAGGTGATAATGTGCACATTTCAGGGAACCTTTGGGAAGCCTGGTGACACCGATGGTGGAGCCACGGGAGAAAGGACAGCATGTGACAATGAGTGCACCTTCCGAATCTGGGGACTTTATCTTTGCCTTGCGCAGCGGGCTGGTGAGCTTTGTTTAAGTTGTCGCTACTACTTCACTGAGTAGTAGCGACAGTAGTGAGGAGCACTACTTCACTGAGGCTGGAGAAACAGAACCCCCCGGTCGTTTGCATTGTAGCTGTGTTTTCTTTTCCCCCCCAAATACATTTATTTTATTTTTTCAGTGTTCCAAGATTCATTGTTCATGTACCACACCCAGTGCTCCATGCAGTACGTGCCCTCCTCCATACCCACCACCAGGCTCACCCAACCCCCCCCCATTGTAGTTTTTATTTAGTGAAAGCTGCTGCCTTTCCTAAAGGGGGAGTCCTATTCTGAATTCGTATTTCCATTGTCAAAGAGGTTGTATTACTCTGTTTTCATAGCCTGTGAGCCTCAAACAAGGACTTTCTTCCCCGGCCACATACCTTCCCAGGCATCTTTTCTCACTTCCCCACTCTCTGGGGAGGTGGTCGCCTGCGTTTCCTTCCAGGCAAAAATGCGGTTGTGTTTTCCTCCTGAAGTTTTCCCTGAGGACCCCGTCCTCATTGGCTTTGACATTTTAAAGGGTTAAAATAAGAACAATAAATCCTAATTCAGTGCTTATCTTGATGCAAGATCCTTTGCTAAAGATAAAATAGAATTTCCCAGTACCCTCAGAGGTTTGGGTGATCTTACTACTCACGTTTGGGATATGAGGCCGTGGAAACTTCGAGAAGTCAGGATACTCCTGATTCCAGCATATGAGGGAATTGGAGGAGGCTGGCTTCCCTACCTCTCTCCCACATCACCTCCAGGAGAGCTCCGGGAAGCACACCCACATTTCCCCAAATGTGTGGTGATTTTAGTGATGGAGGCATAGCATTACATGAATGTGACTCGCACAGTGATAAAGTCTTTTTTTCTCCCAATTTTGATCCTTTTGATTAAATTACAGAAAAATAATATTTCAGTGGGGTGCTGGCACATCTAAAACACATCTTCTAACACTTTCTTATTTACCTACTAATAAGCGAGCACACGTCCCGTTCAGATCTTTGGCAAGAAGACCTAGACAGGGTTCAATAACATATTTTGTTTTCATTGCATTCATTTTCACGTCTGCCTTCAATTTATGGCAGAGCCTACTGGCTTATGATCATGGATTTGGTGGCTCATGGACAATACATGCATTTAAGAGAGAAGAAACTGAGTTGATTTTAAAGGTATTAAACCGGCGGCACCAAGATTTGACGGACGAAAATTGTACGAGGGCGACTGGCATTCCCAAGAGCTGCCTCGTGCTCAGTGTCCTGAATGGCACGGTGATGCACTGGTGTATCTTTCTCACCCCACAGGTCTCAGGAAGGGATAGGACAGTCACCCCATTAGCAAGCAGTCTAGATCACCTGGTCTCCAGCTAACACATGCGCATGTGCGTGCACACACACACACACACACACACACACACACACACACACTACTCCGGCAGAGTCACCTGCCACCTCATCTCAAGTTGAGATCCAGGCAGTGGCACCAGAGACTGGAATGGGCAAGACTATGCCGACCACAGGTGTGGTGTACTCTCTACCTCTCTACTTCAACCTGCATACTGTCTGTGGTGAAGCAACAGCTTCCCTGAACCCAGAAGCTTCCTTGGGTGTACAACCTCTCTACTGCTAACCCATAGGTTCGGCGCTCCCTCAGCCCCTCGTTTTGGGTCTATTTCATTGGTTCTTGGGTGGGGGACATTTTACCACCTCGGGGACATTTATCATGTCCAAAGAGATTTTGAGTTGTCACAACTTGAAGATCCTAATGACAGCCAGTGGGTAGACTGACCAGGGATGCTGCTCAACATCCTACAACACACAGGAGAGTTCCACAACCAATGATCTGGTCATACAGTATTGACCGATGTCAACTGTGCCAGCATAGAGAGCCCCTGTCCTAAATTACAAGCCTCTAAAAGACCTTTCCAGAGATTTTTTTTCAAGCTGGAGCCACCAGATCGCATGTGGTTAAGCCTCTTGTTTACTCCGTTTTATGTTTCTGTGTGTGTTTTTCTTACCGTAGTGTCTCTGACCCCTGTAGCCACAGGTGGGAGGGGCGTCACACTGCATTTGTTCACCTCACTCTCATCACAGACAATGTCAACATCCTGCAATGTTTTGCTCCTAATTATGTGTCTCCTCTGCAAGATGCTTCTGGTCGGTTTCTCTCAAGTTTTTTGGCTTCCTGATATTCTTTGTTACTATGTAACATCAACACCCACCCTTTTCCCCAACCATACTTTGCTTCATCAGTGGCTCCTCTGACCAGTATGGCTCATCATACCGTGGAGTTAATCTTGAACTTGTTCCCTGACAGATCTCTTAGCCAAGTAAATTGTAAAATCCTCGAAGAAAAAGCCCATGTCTTTACCTTTACATTTGTTGCTGAGGCTCTTACGATTTCCCTTTCGTCTGACAAGTATCGTATTCTTTCAAATTTAATGTAATCGTAAATGTGAAAGGTAACATTGATTTAATAACCGCTTTGCAGGGGTGGAGAGAAGAAAAGATCGCCATAAATACACATGTTGAGTATAAGATATGTCTTGCTTGTCACAGTGTCCAAAAATTCTAAACACACACATGCCCATGCACAAAATACATCTTGACCATGAGGCAATGTGGAACTGACTTGGATTTTGATCTCTTAAGTTCTCTTCTTAATACTGTCTGCCATGAGGTCATTTATTTTAGTTTTCATAATCTCAATCCTGTTAGTATTTTTCTCAGATAGGATGTTGGTGTGAAATGTCATTGGCAAAGAGAGGGAACAGTTTCCAAAGTCGGGCATCCAAGCCTGTGGGAACTGTTGCCCTCAGGTGGTGATTCTGCAGGATGAAGCCCCTTATCTTGGGGTGCTCACGCTGGTCCCCGATGCTCCAGGAACATCGGCTGTCCCTCCTGCCCCTCCTGGTGTGCTGGGTCACTCAACTTTGTCCCACCTCAAGGCGTTCTCTGTGCGGTTCCTTGCCAGACTGTTCTTCCTACCTTCTCTGCCAAAGCCCTGCCCTCCCAGGGTGGCTCCATGAAACTTCAATTTAAATAAAACTTTTGCAAGGAAGCCAGGGTCAAGTTCTTCTTGTACCTTTGCCTAACACCTCCCACCATTTCCCATTCTACAGTTCTTTACTGAGTGCCAGGTAGAGGGCAAGCCATGTTGTAGGCAGTGGTTGACGAACTGTGAATAAATCAGGAACAAATCTCGTCTACATGGAGCTTACCTTCCAGTGGAATAGTGGATGTGAAGGTTTCCTTTGTGCACCCACATATCCTAGCTAACATCAGGACATTTAGGCGATGGTTACTATCATTTTGTTTATTTTGCAAATGGAAATGCAGAGGTAGAGAGGCTAAGGCTGGCGAGGGGCAACCCCAGCCAGGCAGTCTGGAGCCAAGGTTTGCTTCTTATTTTCCCTCTGCCTTGATACATACTTGCGATGTGCAGGCCTCTGTGAATTTCCCAATGCTTTCTGAGCTCCTGTCTGTCTTGTAGATTGACTAAATTGCAAAATCCATGATTTGGAGTGATGGACTTAATCATGTAGACAAAGTGATTCTGGGGAAATTCAAAACTGTTAAGTGTCTATAGGGCCATCATGTTCTTATGTCTGAATCCTTATCTTCGCAAAAGACATAGGAAAGGTTCAACTTAAACTCATTATTTTACCTTCTCTGGGTTTCCATCTACAGGTTTCTGTTAGCATAAGGCATTTGGGACCACTTTGGATGCTGGAACAGTGTCCAAGTAATAGTGGCTAAAGTGAGAAAAACAGAATCTAAAGTGATTTTGGAAATTTAAGAATCCGTAAAGCCATTGTCTCTGAGGAAGGAACAGAATGTGGGAGTCCTAGAATCCTTCTACCTCTGCACTGAATGACGTAGTTTCTGATGAGCTTCTGATTCATGGACAGTAATGAGAACACAGTGTACAGGTGCCTCTTGGAAAGTGGGAAGGCGAAGTGCTGGGATTATACTAGGAATCAAGAAACAGCTTTTTATTAACCTTTGCTGCTTGACTGAAAAAAAAAAAATCAGCACCGTGTTACCTAGTACAGATGGCGTCCTGCCCAGATTAACAACCAATTAATTGGAAATTTTGATTCTAAGTAACTTTATTTAGCAAACGTGGACAAGAATCCTGAACTCGTGTGAAATAAATGAGTCTGGTTTCGTGGAGTATTCTAGGCCCTCTGCACATGAAAGTTCTCGGAGCTGGATTTTCAAAAGCTTTTTGTTTTTGTTTTCACAGGATGTGTGAAACTGGGGAAGGGCTGTTTATCTTTCAAACGAGAGATGGGGAGGCCATCTACCAGAAGGTCCACTCTGCTGCCTTGGCAATAGCTGAGCAGCACGAGCGCTTGCTGCAGAGCGTGAAAAATTCAATGGTACGTGTGGAATTTCTTCCTTATGAGCCAGTGCCTACCCTTGTAGAGTGCAATCTTAGAATCTTTATGCCGAAAAATATGGCCTGCGTTATTTGAGCAGATGGCTTTCTCCTGCACTCAACCGTGTATTACTTGGATTAAATGCCATCTTTGTAAAGCCTCAAGAGCCAGCTGGTAGCACAGTATCTGGACATCCCTGTTGATCTGCTTTGTGCCTCAGTTATTACTTGTGTGTGTCTTCATCAGGTTGGGCTCCTCCAGCAGGGACCGTAGGGCTGGGTGGCTTATCAACAATAGAAATTTATTTATTTCTCACTGATAGACGAGACAAGGGAGTTCTGCCCTCATGACCTAATCTCCTCCCAAAGGCCCCACCTCCTAACCCCATCACCTTGGAGATTAAGATTTCAATATATGAGTTTGGGGAGGGGACATCATCATTAGTCCGCTGTCGTGAGTATGTTCATCGGAATCAATTTGGATGCATATGGACATCTGTAGACACACTATGTAGATTATCTACCTATAGATATATATTTACAGCTGTACCAGACATTATTATTTCAAATGGTAACGGGGACCGGAGAGAAGAGGGCCAAAGGGAATGGGGGTGAAATGTCAAAATCCCAAGACCAGATGACTGTTGACGAACCTAGATGTCCATGTAGGACATCTCTTGATTTTTTTCCAGAGAAGCCAAGGATTTGAGTCTGTATATAATATCTTGTGGTTTGTAACTGTTAGAAATGAATTCTAGTTAAAACCAACAACAAAACAGCAACACTTTGTGGGCCAAGGGAAACCTGTCCAGAGATTTGGTCCTACCCAGAGCCATACGTGTTCCATCTCTGGTTGGTCAACCCTCACGGACATTGATTTATAAAGACAGCACAGACACAAATCCACATGAGCATAGAGCCCTCTGGGAATATCTCCTCTGTTCATTGCATTGTGGTAGGGACTGCACAGAGAGGATTGAAATCTTAACACACAGCAGTTAAAAGTAATGCAAACCATGCATTGTGGCTGCAAATACACGCATAGAGCCTCACATCTGGAAGGAAATCTGCAGAACCAAAAGGAAATCTGCAGAACCAAAAGGAACCGGGTTGGCATGGTAAGGTTAGGGTAGTTTGAAAACTTATGATTTAACCATGTGGGTTGGTGGGATTTCAAGAAAAGGAAAAACATGCCAGAAATATGATCTGTCTCAAAGCGGCCTTAGATTATTCCCACATGACTTGTTCATGCAGTGGTCTGGGATTTTAGAGCAGAGATCAGCAAAACTTTCTGTAAAGGGCCAGCCAGTAACTACTTGAGGCTTTGGGGAGCAGGGTGGTCTCTGTTGCAACTACTTAGCTCTGCCATCGTCGTGCAGAAGCAACCCTAGGTAAGAACATAATCCAGTGGGTGGGACTCTGCTGCAAAGCAACTTTATTCACGGACACTGGAATTCAAATGTCATGTCATTTTCACACGTCATGAAATGTTCTTCTCTTGATTTTCTCCCCACCAATTTCAAAATAATTTTTTGAACTAAAGCAGTCTTGGTATCCATTTCCCCCATATGCTTACCACTTCTGGATATTGCAGTAGAGATAGATAAATGGGTGGATGGGCGGGTGGGTGGTGGTGGGTGGATAGATAGGTAGGTAGGTAGACAGACAGACAGATGGCTGTAAGGTAGACTTGAAGTCCACTTGGAACTTTACAGGGCAATGTTTCATTGCGTTAAAATTGTTTAGCTGTTCCATTAGATGCTTTTAAGCATCTGAAGGAGTTTCTCCAAGATTACCTTACTGGTAAAGCCATCAATTAGCATAAATTGTTTTGTGCTTGAAAAGCAGGTTCGGTATGCACATGTTTTTCCATTTACAACCTCCTCATTACTTCCACTAAAAATTAATCAGGAATATGAGTAATTCGTTTAGATCATCCCTTTGCAAATTTAACTGGAAAATAATGTTGTTTGCTCTTAATTTGCTGTATGCTTAACAAGTTCCATAAAATGAATATGATTTTTAAAGCAACAACATCCTGTTTTAGATGGAAATGAATAAGCTTCAAAATGGAATCTGAATCTTAAGGACGTTAAGTGGGGATTATGAAATGCTTAAAATTAATGTACACGAATCAGTCCCTGATTTGGAGAGAAAAGAGACTCCCCAGGACAATGAAGCCACTGAAGACAGCCCTCCTGGCCTACCCTCCCAGGGTTACAGTTTTGCATTTTCTGGTACCTGGGAATGAATCCATGTAGGTCCGGCTGTATTCTCAACTAGGAATTGCGTGTTTACCACCACTGGCTTGTTTTTCTGAGTCAAGGTCATAAATGGAGAAAGATGGTGAAGCTCACCTCTAGGCTTAGCCTCATTATTAGGAAGCCCTGACCCACTCTAGGCTGCCTCTGTTATAAAATTCCCAAGACCGCCTCTACAGACAGACGCTTCCCCGTGGGACCTGCACCAGTTTGAAGTTACGGCCTTAACGTGCATTGGCTGGGGTCAGACTTGTGACCTGGACCCAGCAGCTGTGAAGAGGAGGCTCGTAGGTCCCGTCCCAGCAACAATAATAGTGATAGGCTGAATTGTGGCTCCAAAGATGCGTCCTAATCCCGGGAACCTATGAATGTGTCCTTACGCAACAAAAGGGATCCTGCAGATATGAGCAAGTTAGGGCTCTTGAGATGGGATGAGGAGGTTATCCTGGCTCATCCAGGTGAGCCCGTGTTATCACAGGGTCCTTATGAGAGAGAAACTGGAGGAGTAAGAGTCAAAGGTGATGTGACAGTGGAAACAGAGGGACAGAGAGCGAGAGAGTTTGTATGCTGATGGCTTGGAAGGTAGAAGGAAGGAAGGAAGGAAGGAAGGAAGGAAGGAAGGAAGGAAGGAAGGAAGGAAGGAAGAAAAGGAGGAAAGGGAAAGAAGGAGGGAAGGAAGGAAGGAAGGAAGGAAGGAAGGAAGGAAGGAAGGAAGGAAGGAAGGAAGGAAGGAAAGAAAGAAAGAAAGAAAGAAAGAAAGAAAGAAAGAAAGAAAGAAAGAAAGAAAGAAAGAAAGAAAGAAAGAAAGAAAGAAAGAAAGAAAGAAAGAAAGAAATGTGACCCAAAGGTTGTGGGTACCCCTAAATGCTGGAGAAGGTAAAGAAATATTCTCCCCTAGAACCTCCAGAAGGATCCAGCCTGACCAACACCTTGACTTCAGCTCGGTGAACTGGCTTTGGACATCGGCCCCCAGAGCTGTAAGAGGATATGGTTAGGTTGTTTAAGCCCCCAGGTCATGGCAATTTGTTACCACAGCCATAGGAAGCTAGCATAATAATGATATCCATAATAATAAGTACCTATCTTATCTCTACTCTGTAACGAGCAGTATTTTCAGGACTTTCTAACCCTACAACCACTGCTCTATGGAAGGCCCAAGGCCAACAGCTTGGAAGTCATGGGACCCAAATTTGGAGCAGGTGTCCTGGGATAGCTCCCACTTTTCTCCATATCGCTCACGACTGGTTTTCTTTGTCCTCCATGAGATTAGCTTGCCGCTGTTCTAAAAATACCCAATCAGTGACCAACATTTAAAAATTGAGAGGTTTCACCTAAAACTCAGATTTCTGTGCTATCTTTGAAAAGTGAAAAGGTCTGACAGCACTGACCTCACGCCCCCCAAGGCAACAACGCTCAGATTATGCCCAGTCTTGTCTGCGCTCTTTGGGCAGATTGGGGGGCTCCACGTGCCCACAGTCCCCACTTCCCTCTGTTGTTACTCTCCGCAAGTGGTCCTTCTCTGCGCGTCAGCTACCCACGCTGTGGGCAGTCGATGTCTGGCCTGTTTGTTTTCTCTTGTTTCATAACAAAGTCCCACTGACTACGCATCATCACACAACACACATTTATCATCTCATAGTTGCTGCAGGCCAGGAGGGTTGGCATGGCTTCAGTTCCTCACAAGGCTGAGTTGCTTCATGCACGTCTCAAGGTTAGACTGGGGAAGGATCCACTCGTGAGCGAGCGTGGTTATTGGTGGGACTTAGTTGCTTGTAACAGTAAGATTTCAGGCCTCAGATCTATTGCTGACTCTGGCCTGGAGGCCATCCTTGGCTCCCAGAGGCCACCATCAGCTCCTTACTGCAAGGGCTCCCCCAACACACCACTGACTTCATCAAAGCCAGCAAGAGGGAGAGTCTCCTTGTGCACCACAAATCACGCAATCCTATGTATCCTAACCACGCGAGTGACATCCTGTCGCCCTGCCTGCTGGTTGAAAGCGAGTCTCAAGTCCTTCCCATAGTCGGGGAAGGGGCCCACACACAGTGTGGACACCTAGAGGAATAGACCATGGAGGCCGCCATCTTGGTATCTGTCGCCACACTGCACGAATGTCCAGAATAGTATTTATTTAGTGCTTTGATTTTACCTTTGTAGATATTTCCTACTTGAGGGTGTTTTGCTGATAATACCGGGCATTTACTGGCCATCTGCTGTCTGCCTTTGGTCTCTTCTATCACAGCAGCCAATACTATTTACCAAGCCTCCTGTGCTATGCCAAGTTCTTCGCTTGCTTTTTCTGTCATCACTACCTTAACTGGAAGGTAGACTCATTCATTCATTCCTATTCACTTGTTCATTCAAGAATATTCATTGAGGACCTGACATGCTCTGCTCTGTGCCCCAGGATGTAGGGGTGAATAGACAGTAAGGCTCATGCTCTTGTTAGGCTCACAATTCAAAAGAGTATTATTCATGACCTTTGACCCGGAAGGAATCACAATTTCTACCAGAGAGATGAGAAAACTCACTCTCAGAATGGTTCCATCACCGGCCCGCAGCCACAGAGCTCCTTACTACCAGAGCCAGAAATGCAAGATCCTCATGTCTGATTCCTAAACCTCTACCCCTGACCACGGTGCCTTGCTCCCTTGGAGAGTCTCCTATCCCTCTCCTATCTTAGGAGGGATAGCTCTCCTATCCCTCCTATGTCCCCACTAAGTACTAGCTTAGTGTTTGCAAGTCACCTTGAATATCAGAGTTTCTTTCAGAAATATCTGTCAACTTAGAGTATGCCTAAGAAGATCACTGTTACAAGAAATCCTGTTTGGGTAGTTTGGGCACCAAATAGCAATGTTTTATCTCACAATCCTTCTCTGGTGTTCTCACTTTTTAAAAGCAGTGTGTTGTTATTCTGTACTCTTATGGGAGCGCTGGGGGGTTAGTGGTTGGAGTATCAGGAGGTAAGGACAAACTGTTGAATGAGACTGAGCAGCAAGAACTTGTTTGCTCACCAGCTGCCAGCTGGCCTGCTGGAGAAGCCACAGGGACTCTGCCGGGACAGCTCGGGACTCCCCCGAGCAGCTTTTGCTATTTTTGTCACCTTGGAGATCAGTGTCTGTGACAAAGTCTAATTTTGGACCAAGGAGTGGTGGTATGTGGGATGTTCCTCATTCCACGCCTGGGCCTGTCATTTTTAGAATTTCCTTCAAGGCGAATCGAGTGCAAGGTAGAGGAAGACTAATGGAGCAGGCTCGCCCCGGGGGCTGTGGGTGACGCATCCATCCAGGGTGACATCGAGGCCCCAGGGGAGAGTGACGCTGAGGCCCCAGGGCAAGACTTTTCCCCTGTGCTCTAGAGCCCCGACTGAAACAGGTTTGAGAGTTCATCTGAACCCTTCTTTGCCACCTCTTTCTGGGTTTGCCTAATTGATAGGTTTACTTCCAAACTTGGTTTTGCAAATAAAATATAATGAATTTGTAGAATTCAAGTGGCATTCTTCCACAATTCTGGAAACCACAGTAATTCTTACTCAACCTAATTCAAAAAGCCATAAACCATTCCATTGTTTTTAATAGAGAGAGAATCAAAGAACTCGTAGAATCCATTTAATTACTATTCAGACTCTGAAATAAGCTCTTCCCTGATGGTTGTTTTCTTAATTTTAATTTCTTTTTTATGTATCTAAACACTCTTCACCCAGCTTAACCTGCCCTTCTGTCCCCAAACCGCCTGCTCAAAAAAATCAAGTTTTATCTCTTCTTGTCTTTGTGGGCTCTGGGTAACTGGGTTAACTTACGGATTGATTTATTCATTATTTAATTAATTTGTTTGTTTCTTTGTTTATTGTGTACTGCTTAAAGCAATTATCAGCTTTTTTCTCCCCCCAGGTAAACTCTTTTTATCTCCTGGCATAATAATTGATTCAAAAACCTTTTGTTGAACACCTATCTACTGCTTGCAAAGCATTGTCTTTACAATAAGAAAGTAAGTCTTATGGAGAACATAAATGTAAAAAGAAAAAAACATAAATGTAAAAGAAAAAAGTTTTGGATCTTTGCAGGAGCTTAAAATTTAGATAAGGAGTTATGATTTATAGCTCTCAGTGCATGCAACGATATAATCCTGTGAGTTCAGTTTGCTACAGTCTCATTGGAGAGCAATTTGTTGTTATTTATCAAAATTAAATTCACTCATCTTTTTATCAGCAATACTACTGCCAGGCGTTTACTCTAAAAAATAGGACAGGAACAGATAAAATTCAGGTTTCTTTCTTAAATTTGCTGTGACTTTTGATATCTTAGGGGGAAAATGTCATTTTCAGAGTACATCCTTTGCAGTCTCTTATAATAACCTAATAACTTGCAATGTGCAGTGGTGGATTTTAGTAGTCCTTTACTTGGTTATTATTTTATATTATTTTATATTAAGTGCTACCCTGCCTTAGGCAATTGCTCCCCATAGGTAGGCTCCTGTGACCTAGCCATGGTCATTGTCAGCTAGTGGCTGTGTCTCTACAAGGAAAGGAAACAAACTGAATGGTGCTAACAGGTTGTAGCTTTGTTTGTAAACTCTGACACTAATGCTGATGTTTGAGGTCGGGGCTCTGTAAATAGGCAGCCCGGGGAGAGCCTGATGGTGGTAAGATAGCTGCAGTTCATGACATGACGAAGGTGTTTGTGTGAGAGCACAGGATGCATCTAGTTGACCAGATGGGCGTGGTGAGTAATACAGTTTTCCAAAATCAGTCATCACAGAGAGGGTAGAGATAGGGTTGGTGCTGGGGATGGAGAGAGGAGTAGGATCATTTCAGTGCCATTTTTAATCAATTTTGAGAGATTAGGAAATGAGTGATGTATCCACCTCCACCAAGGGTTGGCAAGCATTTTCTGTAAAGGGTCAGATGGTAAGTATTTTATGTTTTAGGGGCCACATACAGTACTGCTGCTTCCTTCTCCTCCTCTACCTCTTCTTCCTCCTCCTCTTCTTTTTCAGCTTAGAAATGCAAAAACTGGGGCACCTGGGTGGCTCAGTGGGTTAAAGCCTCTGCCTTCAGCTCAGGTCATGATCTCAGGGTCCTGGAATTGAACCCCACATTGGGCTCTCTCCTCAGTGGGGAGCCTGCTTCCCCCCTCTCTGCCTGCCTCTCTGCCTATTTGTGATCTCTCTCTGTCTGTCCAATAAACAAATAAAAAATCTTTAAAAAAAAAAAAAAAAGAAATGTAAAAACCGTTCTTGGTTCTGGGCCAGAAAACACAGGCCACCAGAATTTGGCCTTCGGGCTGTAGCTCACTGATAGCCCCTCTGCTTGGCTGTAGGTGTTAGACACAAATGTACTTTTATTATTAATCAGTCCCTCTCTTCTTCACCATATGGATTTGCTTTTTCTCCTAGGAGTTTACTGAAAGCAAAGCAATAATCCTAAATGCCTGTCAGCAAAACTAGAGGCCATTTATGATTTTAACCAGAATCAGTCATTTTAAGAAATCATGTAATGGGGCATCGGCTTTTGGTTGCCGCAGCGGACGTGCTCTGCCTTGTATGGCTCTTTTTTGCATGCTCTTAAGGTGTTGGGTGTGACTAGAATCTGCTAACCAGAATGTTGCCTAGAGAATGCATTCAGGGGTGGTGCCAGGATGGACTGTTGTCGCCAGCTATGCGAGTTTCAATGTTTTAAGGAGATCCAGTCAATTATTTTTGCAGAACTGGAAATCATTTACATACTAGGTTCCTACCAAAGTATTTATCAACTCATCCAAGCATGAAATGCAGTTCCTCCTCCACTATGTAACTAGCTGGGGGGGGGGGGGGGGGGGGGTAAAATTATCTATTGTTTGAGCTTCAGGCAGTAAGGAAACTTGGGTGGAGTCCCCAGATGACCAGAGCAAGGAAAAGGAGTTAAGATGGCCGAAGACGATAGCACAGGTGTTGGGAGCTAGTGCAGGCAGACCACTTTATGTTTGGTCTGCAAGCTATTGGCACAGATGATATTTTTAAGATTAAATTAGTTCCCAGTGTTTACGGTGGGAGGTTTCACATAAAATACATAATTGTGTCTTTTGGAAAAATGAGATTATCTGGTAACAGCATGTCCGCCTGAGTTAAAATTGAGTAGCAGCTACCATTTTGAGAGGATGAATGCCCTTCAGGACTGCCTAGTTCTTAGCGTTTCTTGTCGTCTCAATAACCAGAAGACTTCACTGATTTCTGTTACCTGTGTGACCCATGTAGGCATTCAAGTTTGCAACCCCTCCTTTAGGGGAACAACACATACCTCTTGCCTTTTATATTTTTGCCAAGACATCTATGTCCTTGAGACTTCTTCTTATGGAAGATTGTGGCCGTGGGCCTCGTAGCAAAGACTGGCTCTTACTGAAGAGAATGTCAGGGTGGATATGCATCTGGGAATCTATGATGGAAAATGCAAAAGGTGTAAGCATGAATGTGCTGCTTAGTAACTAAAACCAGCTGTGCAGCCTCTGAAAGAAGAGCAAACCAGATTTTTGTATTTTTCACTCAATAAGGCCAAAAAAAAAAAAAAAAATCATCACATGGTGAGCTTTTAAAGGCTCGATGGCATATAATCAGTAGGGTTGCCCTAAGAGTTTCTTCCCAGCTGGGACACTTTTGAGAGTCAGGGTCAACCTTCTTAAGAGGAAGATTGGCCATGTAATTCATAGACCTGATTGTTAATGAATACGTAAGGTCCCTTGTTCAAAAGTTAAGATTTTTCAAGATGGTGACGGCGGAACATCAAATCAAGCATGGGGCTTGGTGTGACTACATGGATCATCTGCCCTTGATGTTGGCCCTGATGAAGAGTAATGCCTGCATAACAGATGTAAACAGGGTGCAGCCAGGAAAACTGAAATGTATAGTCACCTAAACCGGTGATTCTCGGTGGCTAGCAATGTTGCCTCCCAGGAGACATATGGCAGTATCTGGAATCATTTTGGTTGTTAACACAGGGTGCTGGGTCAGAGGCCAGGGATGCTCTGAACATCCTGTAATACGCAGAACAGTTCCCCACGACAGAGAGTCACCTGATCCCAGATGTCAACAGTGGGAGGTTGAGGACCTTATTCTAAAGATAGGCAGGTTCTGCGTGAAAGCTGGGCCGGAAATTGATGGGTCAGCGTATCTGGGATTGAATGTCACTTCCGCTGTATGCAGCTTGGCCTCCTTTTGCCTTGTTTACTTTATATGTCATCTGGGGGCGATGATAATAGTGTTTATGCCTCACAATGTGATGTGATTCACATGGTTTAGTGCACATAAAGCACTTAGGAGGAACACAGGAAGAGTCAACAAATATGAGCTACCATAATGATTCCCTTTTTACTCGCACAAACTGGCATGGGATGAGCCGGGAGAAAGAGACTCACATTGTAACAAGAGGGATGTCAATGCGCAACTCCAGGAATCTGGGTGATGGGGCTGAATGCTGTTGTTTGTTGTTTCCTTAAGATAGTCAGTGGTGTTTGTTGTGCAAGTATGGTAGCATTAGATTGTGAGGTCAGGCCCCTGCCTTAGATGTGGGGCTCCAGCAGGGGCTGGCACTCAGCAGGACCCCATAAATACGCCCAGAGTGGTGTACAACCGAACAAGGTATACCATATCTTCATGTCCCACCTGGGCCACCAGGCCACCCCTCCGCTCAGGAGACTTGTGCCCAGAGTAAGCATGAGACAGAAAACACCCAACTACCCCTTTGCTCCCTGGTCTCAGTTCCAGCATGTACACTGCATTTTGTCACAAAAGCATCTGCTTCTGTTGAGGCGAGCCACTGAGTTCAGTCTGACCCTATGGGATTTTTGCCTCGTGCATTAGCTTCAAAATCTAACCGAGTAACTGGCCAATCTACTAGAAGCTCCATATGGCTGGAATGCACTCAGGGTGTATTACATGTTTGCTGGGTGAACAAAATGGGGCCCAAATAGGTCATTTTGTGAGCATAGAGAAAAAGAAAAAATGAAGCCCAAATACCACATCCAGTTCCCTGTTCGTGACGTGCCAAGGCCCAGGTTTCACGCAAGTCTGCTTTAAGAGGTTGTGGAAAAATAGCCCCCGAGGATATCAATTTCGATGTATGGGTGGGGAAAGGATTTCCTTCGTAAAGAGGCATAAAAAGTTACCAGAAGCAAAGGGAGCAGTGATTTTGTTTTATGCATGTGGCTGAGAATTCAGATGGCTCTGAATAAATTGATGCAAATCACTTTCATCCCCCATGAAAATAACCATTTGAGTGCATCTGGTGTTCAGCAAAATGCCTCACTTGGAAATTTGGCCCCAAATGGTTGATTTCACTAACAGTCTGCTTTCTCAAAGCTGTGGGTGACAATGGAGGCATTGTTTTAGTGAGTTCTGTTCACCCAGTCGTCTCTGCTGCACTTTTCCTTAAGAGGAAAGCGGTCTTGCTCTCCTACTCACTTCTTTCCTCTGTCTCTCCTTCTCTTTGTAACATTCAATAAGGAAGCCTCTGCGTGCTCTCTTTCCCTGACACGCCAGTAATACTCTGTGATACCTCAGTAACATTTTGGTGATGGGAATCCCCATCACTTTTCCTGCAAATGTCAGAACACGGGAGAGGGGTTAGAGGAAGTAAAGACAGCTCTTTGGGTGGTTTATGCCAAACATCTGTCAGAGCCGGAATCAGGATCAGACTGCCATGAGAACGGGTTTCGTTAGGAAGCCAAGGAAGACCACGTGTTTGGCAGATTGCTAATTTCCACTTGAGGGAAGGCCCCTGGGACAGTGGGGGTCTGAGGGCCTAGTAGAATCACTGGTAGCTTCTGTTGCTCAAGATGGCAGGGGCATAACCCTCTTCCAGCAGCCTAGACTTTTGGCCAGTTGCCATTTCTCTAAGCTTTGGAAATAAAATTCAGGTGCCTTTTATCATTCAGAACAGGATTTGAGGCCACCCTTTAAGGCCTCTGTAACATCCTCAGTGCTTTCTAGAACACACGGATTGTGATATGAACTTGATCTCTGGAGTAATAAAGAGGCCAGGTCGTAAATGCTGACCCAATGTCTTTGGTGAGTAACTTCACCACCCTTAGAATTTGCCCCTCTCTCTGTAAAGGGGGTTTTATTAATACCTACCTGGCCAGGTGGGGTAAGATAAGTGATTTCTTGACATAGTGTCTGGAAACTTCTCACTACAAATCAACCCGGGCTGTTATTAGCATTGACTTGCAGTAAGAAAGGATAAAATGGCAAAGGGGAGGGGGGCGTTATAGAGGCTTCTCATGCACTTAGTCATTCAGTCATTGACCACATCTTACTGCTCACCTCCTGTGTGCCAGAAATCATGCCAGGCACGTGACACACGTGCATACAAATAATCTTCTCCCCTCCTCGCACCTGCGTGAAGGAGAGCTCTACTTACGTGAGAGTCTGTTCACTTTTTGTAGAGGAGGGGGACCATGGTGGAGGCAGATGGCAGGCCACTTGACCAAAGCTGGCCTTTAGCTTTCCAGCCATTTACTATAAAATCCCGGGGAGCAGAGGAATTGTGTTTCGTTCATTTTTAAGTTTCCAGCCCCTGGCATTAGTGCATGACTTAAAAGGGATGCCCAGAGCATATAAATGGATGCAATAAGTGAAAGAACTGAAGAACATTCAGTGCAGAATTCACTGAAAGGGGTTAAGGGGAGAGGAAGGACTGTTAGGGAGTGTGTAAGCACCAAACCAAGTTAAGGGGCTTATTCTAATAGAGGGATAATTAAAGTTGGAATGAGCAGCTCCATCTGGCTTTGTGCTGAGGGTCTGAATGCTGTATTTCATTTAATTTTCACAGCTCTCTTAAGAGATAGGGATTGTTTTTTGAATCCTATTTATTTTTACAGAAACACATGTATGTGAAATTTAACTAACTGCAGAGATATGATCATAGAGATGATTAGTACTATAATATTTTATCTCTTCGTAATTTATTTGTATGCATACCATTCCCTCCTTTCCCCTCCTTAGTTAGTAACTCCTAAATCTTATTCAGAAGTCTGTATTCTTCTTTCTGTGTTTTTATCTGTACCCATATAATCCATACAAAAACCCATATCTACAGACACACATACATAGACACACATGTAGATACATACATAAGATGGGTGCTTATTTCTCTTATTCATCCTTTTTAATGGAATGCTTGATATTTCAGGGTCTCGATGTGACACTAACTTATTAAGCCTATCTATGGGAATATCAGGTTTTGAGGGGCCACTAATAAACAAGTCTACATCATACATCTTCGTATATGTGCTCTTATTTATGTATGCTAACTTTAACTGATTTTCTGAATGTTACCTTTATATTACTGAATGTCGTAAACCCAGGAGCAGGATTGCTGAATTAAAGGTTGTAAGTATTTTTAAATTTAAATAGGTGTTGCTATATTGCCTTCCAAAATACTGGAATACTTTGCATTTCATTGGGAATACTATTGGGTCTGTTTCATAGAGGGAGAAACTAAGGCTCAGTAGCTCATAATTAGTAAGTGAAGAGTTGGGAGAGGAATCTAAAGCCCAGGACATGGATTTGATTGGAGCTGATAGGAAGGATCAAATCTGGGGACTTAGTGTAGGTGGAAAACAGAGGACTTCTAGGGCCCCAGTGTGTGTTTGTGGCCTGGGCATGGGGGGAAAGGGCAAGAGAGTAGGGAAGTGAGACTTGGGACAGTGCTTCTCCACCTTCAGAGTGCATCAGAGTCACCTGGAAGGCTAACTGAGCCCCAGGTCACCGGGCTCTACCGCCAGTGTGTCATAGGTCTGTGGTGGAGCATTGGAATTTGAATGTCTAGTAAGTTCTCAAGTGATGCTGATGCTGGTCCAGGCACCACACTTTGAGAACCCCTGCTCTAAATTGACTCTGAGGATCTGGCTCCTTGGTCCCTAGAAGAAATGTAACAAGTTCTAAAAACAGTGCAGCAGGGGACCACGTACCTTGATGTCCTGTGTACTTATAAAGATTCACGGGAAGATATATGCCAGTCAGTGAGCATACTCCTCTGCTGGGAACAGAGTGTCAATGCATTCAGAGTTCCCTCATTGTCTACTTATTGGACACTAACTGCTCTTGACGTGTGTATCAGTGGTCTGTGTTTACAGGGTTCGGGAAAACAAGAAGATGTGATGCTCTCACTGAAGAACACTAGACCCTTTTAAGAAATCATTCCTCCTCCCACACAAAGGGGAGGGTACCTGTCGAGCAGGTGGAAGAAAGGTGGGCACAAGAGCCTCTCTGCATACCTCTGTACACTGCCGTGAGAATGAATTACATCTTCTCAGGCACCATGTGGTTGCCCCACATGATTACAGAACTTTTTCAACAACATTTGCAACTCTGTTCAGGAGGGATTGGTTACCGCCACTTAGCTTAGCAATTAGTATTTTAAGCAGTTTGTATTGATTAAATGAATCTGCTTCATCAAGCAGAAAGAACCCCACAGAATGCAGTAAATGTAGTTATCTCAATAAATGACTCCTAGCACCAAACCATACAAGATATATCTGCTAGAACTTTATAGTGTGTTTGACAAACTTCAGAAATAGAGATTTGTCAGACTTGGTAAATAGATTGCACGCTCCACAAACACATGCTTGATCTTTATGCCTTTTTTCTTTTTTTAAGAATTGTTTAAAGTCACTGTTCTCTTTTAAGGGAGACATTTGGTCTGGATTTTGTAAGAATAAGCCTAACATTTTAAGTTTCAGTTCAAAACATATTTACTATTCATGAGATATTTGAAGTACTTCTCTCTGGCTAGAGATCTGAAATTATGTTTTAGTTTCTTCGAGAATTCTTTTCTTGTCTCCTTTTAACTTCTCCTGGATTTCATTTTCTCATAAGTCTCATTTGAGAAGACCCAAAGTGGTAGGGGCTGGGGAATGGAAGGACCTATAGAGCTTCAGTGTCAGAAGAAGAGAGATGTTCGCTCTGTGCAAGCCTGGTCTTGGAGGAGTGCTGTTCTTTTTTTTTCTTTTCTTTCTTTCTTTCTTTCTTTCTTTCTTTCTTTCTTTCTTTCTTTCTTTCTTTTTAAATTTTATTTATTTATTTATTTATTTGAGAGAGAGAGATATCACAAGTAGGCAGAGAGGCAGGCAGAGAGGCGGGAGGGAAGCCGGCTCCCTGCTGAGCCTGACTCGGGGCTCCATCCCAGGACCCTGAGATCATGACCTGAGCCAAAGGCAGAGGCTTTAACCCACTGAGCCACCGAGGCAACCCGGAGGAGTGCTGTTCTTACACATAATCCTCAATGCCCTCTTTAGAGCTACCAACTGCTTGAAACTAGTGAATGGACATGGTGCAGTTGAGGGAGGAAGTTGTGATTTATTTTGAAATGCATTTGGTATCAAAAGGAGACATTTGGATTAAGAATTGGATTTGTGCATGATGTAAAATGCAAATCCTGCATGAGGACCCACAATGTAATGTAAGTCTCTCTCACAGGCTTTATCACCCCAGACCCCGAGTTTACTTTCTCAGGAGCAAACACTTTGCCAGATTCTTTTGTAACCTTCCAGAATATGTTATCATTTATTAGATAGAAAGCATATACCTGTTTATTAATACAGTCACTCATTCTACAAATAAGTGTGTCTACCTTGTGGCAGGCCCTGTGCTAGGAAGCAGGAATATAGCAGAGGACAAGAAACACTTCTTGTCTTCAAAGAATTTGCTGCATTGTTGTGGGGGATGAGACAATCAACAGTAGACATATAAATGTATATATCAAGAGTTGATGAGTGCTCTGAAGAACATTACAGTGTAACGCAGGTTAGAACGATGGAGGTTTATTGCTCTGATGGGGTGATCTGGCAGAGGGCTGAGGGAAGTAAAGAGTGAGCCCTGAAAATTTCTGAGGGCCAATTGTTCCAGCCAGAGGGGACCCTAAGTGCAAAGGTTAAGAAATTGTCACGACTCACTCTTTACTTCCCTCAACTCTCTGCCAGAGTATTGAGGCCGTTTTATGCTTTGTATGTTCAAGGTCAAGAAGGCTATGATTTTGCAGCAGATAAAGTAGAGAGAGGGGTATAGAAGGTGTGGCCTAGAAGTAACTAGAAGCCAGATACTATATGACCTTGTAGCTGTGATAAAGACTTGGGATTTTTCTTGGAGTGGGTTGGAAAGTAATTTGAGGATTTTTAGGAAGGTGAGATATGCTGACTTCACTTTTAAAAGGATATCCCTGGCAGCTATTTAGAAAAGACTCCAGGTAGGTGGGATAAGAGTATCGACTGGAAAACACATTAGGGAGCTATTTTAGCCATCTTGGGATCTGTGTGAGTACCATGACATGGACCAAGATGGTGGGCTAGACGTGGTGAAAAGTGGGGAGTTCTCAACACATTTTGAAGATTGGAAAAACCAGATTTGCTGGTGGGTAAGCAATCCTGTAGGATAGGGAGTAAACAAGGTAGCCTCACGGGGCTTTTTCTGCCTTAAGCAAAGCAACAGGTAGAATTGAAGAACCATTTATCTAGAAGAAGAAGAGATTGGAGGAAGCAAACAGTGAGAAATGGTAGTTCAGGAATGGACGTGTTAAATGAGAGATGCCTACTAAGCACGTAGGTGGACATGGGATATTGCACACACAAGTCCAAGGTTTAGGGGACAGATTGGAGTTCCAACTGAGCATTTGAGAGTCATCATAGTGTGGACTCAAACCCACCCCAAAGATGAGCTCTCTCCCTATGATCATGTGTAGATAAGTAACTGTGGCTCCTTATTCTTAGGATTGTTTCAACATCACTTTACAGCAATCTACCTTTTCCTTTTTAATGCGTATGGATTGGTCTGTTGTATAGATGCCACAGTAATGTGAAGGCAAGACAGCTTTGTTTAAGAATAGAAACAAAATTGGGGCGCCTGGGTGGCTCAGTGGGTTAAAGCCTCTGCCTTCAGCTCAGGTCATGATCTCAGGATCCTGGGATCGAGCCCCGCATCGGGCTCTCTGCTCATTAGGGAGCCTGCTTTCCCTCTCCCCACCGCCCTCTGCCTGGCTCTCTGCCTACTTGTGATCTCTCTTTCTCTCTCTCTCTGTCAAATAAGTAAATAAAATCTTTAAAAACAAAAGAATAAAAACAAAATTATCGAGCCATCTTTTCTGATGTTGTAGCATTTTAAAGTAATTTTTGAGTCACTCCAAAATACAATTTGACATGTAAATTAAAATTAAACTTCAAAATTCATTTAAAAACTGGTTATTGGAATAGTTATTGATTGGGTCTCAGAATAAAAATTGTGGTTAGCAGAAAAAAAAATGTTAGGAAGGAGATTGGGTGAGAATTTAATTCCACAATCACATCTGGTAAATTAGACATGATTAAGGAAATGAACAAACAGAGTAAGGCACAGGCAAAGAATGGGCTATGACCCAGACATTAACATGGCCATACAGAAGATAGTAGTGTTTAGGAACATTAAGTCTGTTCACAATATATTAAATGTAAAAAAAAGGATAGCATAACAGCATACCCACAGTCATGTAGTTCCTATTAAATACACATTATGCGTGCACATTAAAAAAAAAGACTGGAAGGTAATTATTAACATGTTAAAAGTTCTCTTTATTTCTTTGCTTTTGTTTTCCCTAGGTGATGTGTATACGGTTTATTTCAAATCTTCCTTATATTCTTTTGTGTATTCCCTCAACATAATAGAAACTCAACATAATAGAAATATATCAATACTAGGGAAGAAAGAATACAATTTATTACAACTTTTAAAGAAATAGATTGTAAACAAAATGTGGACCTTCCTCCCACCCTCTTTTAGGTGCCGAGCAAAATGCTACCAGATGTATAGGTAGAGATGCCTTGGAGATTGTAAGCTCCCCAAGGTGGAGAAGTGGTAGACTTTGGTTTTAGGGGGACTTTTGGATTTTCTCCATTTCCTACAATTATTCCGTGTGCTCACACCAAGAGCTTTGCTCATACTTATTCATTGAATGCATTGTGTACTAACTGGGACCAGATGATTAAATATATTCTCTAAAGTTATTTGTGTTTTAGATTTAACTGGAGTGGCTTTGTTGTTGTTGTTGTTGTTGTTGCTTGAATACTTTTTAAAGCTTCTGTCACGAAGCCAGGAAGAGTCCAGTATCAAGTATTTAGGTTTAAAAAGATATGAAAAAATTAAAAAAATAAATTTAAAAAATAAAAAGATATGAATGCTCCTAGTAAGACCGTTTTCAGAAACTCTTGCTAAAGACAGTATTATGCTTGATATGAGCTTCATTGCAATATTGCTAAATTGATAGAACCCCACAATAAGCCGTGGATGTTCTTAAAATTAACTGCGAAGCAGAAGCTATTTTTTTTCTCTCTTTTTCACTGATGAGATGGTATAAGAAGTAAGGGAGGTTTAGAGTCCTGCAATTATTAGTGGCAGCTTCCAGACTTTATCCCGATTTTTGGCCAAGTTTGGGCTCTTACCACAGTAGAAAACTTTTTTTTCTCTGTCATGATTGGTCCAAAGGACATAGGCCAGTGGTTCTCAAAGTG
>CM053610.1:5469089-5486378 GCA_028646535.1 Procyon lotor | reverse complement strand
CTCTCGTTAAGGACCGTGGCCTCTCCTCTCAGCGTGGCAGGAACGAATATCGTGATTGATGGGGGATGGCGGCCGTGGATACAGAAATGGAGGCAGTGGGTCATCGCCGACGATGAAGGTGGCATCCTTGGGCCCCTCATCGGACGATCCCTGTCAGCCCAGGAAAGTATGGTGGATGAGTCATGCAACACGCGTCTTATATTTCAAATCTCTGATGGGTACCGTGGACCTTCTGAGACATAATTCAAACATGGCAGTGAAGAGTAGACTTCGCTTTTTCATGCAGTGATGGGAAGGGTGCGCATGCACGTGCGCGCACCCAAGGACGAGGGGGAGGAGGGGACTCCGGACAGGACACCGGCGGTGGAGATCGGTGGATGGGCACGCGCGGTGTACTAGTGAGGACAGGTCCTTCGGCGGCTCGGGGCTAGAGGTCCACACCTTCCGCAGCTGCCACCTGCTCCGTGGTCTGGATCTAGTCAAGGACAAACAAAACGCTCTCTGGGCTGTCTCTCCCTCCGTCTTTGCCAGGCTGTGGGGACAACGGGCGGGCCCTGCACCCTGACCTGCTCTCCCATCCACACCCCTGCCAACAACAAGCTCTCGTCCTTCCAGCAGCACTCGGTCCTTGACATCCCTGCCTCTGGCTTCTGCCCTCGCTGCCCCCTCCCGAGAAGGCTCTTCCTCTCAACTCTTTGAGGTTGACCCACTTCAGGGCTTTGCTCAAAATCCCCTTCTCCTGGTGACCCTCTGGGACCCCCCTACTTAGAATTACAACAGCCCGCCCAGAGCTCCCCACGCCATCCCTGCTTGGCTTTCTTGGCAGCGCCCTTCAGTAGCTGTGGGACCACAGTACGGCCTATTCCTGACTTCCCTCGCCTAGGATAGAGGCACCCTGAGGGCAGAGAATTCGGTCTGTTGTATTCAGCGTGCGATCTCTGTTGTCTAACGCTCATAAGAGGCCCTCAGTGGACACTTGCTGCACTGGTGAAGGAGTGAACGGCTGTAAGGAGCCAGGCCCCGTACGGGTTTGCCTCTTTCGGGCCATCACAGCCTCTGCTCTTTAGCAAGAAATCACCCAGGCCTGTCCAATAATCCCTCAAAACAGGGGAGAAGGGGATTCTCCGCACAGCAGTGAGACGGGCAGGCTTCCTGCATGTCACTCCAGAGAGGGGCACTCAGGGACCAGACCGATTGTCGCTACCAGGCTGGGCTCTCTACCCCGTGGCCAGACGGCTAAGTCTACCAAACTGTCCTCATTACCTTCTTTTCTTTTCCATCAGTTTTACAACATTGTCCTTTTCTTCCATGGCCTCACCCACCTCTGAGGCTCCAAAAATTCTCTACGGTGTCCCCTGTCCCCCCACTGTGACATCTACCTGCCCAGGGGGAATGCCTGTTTAGGCTTCCACACTCTTCTTCATTCTTCAGGCATCACCTCCTCCAGGAAGCCCTCCAAGGCCACTCCAGTTAGGATTAGGTCCCCCTCCTCTGGGCTTCCAGAATACTCAGGACTCACTTCCATCAGAGCCCTATTATCACGCTGAACTTGTATCTCTGCCCTCTCAAGTTGTCCCCCATGGTATTAAGCAACTTGAGAAAAATCACTGCAATATGTGGTTATGTTCCCTACAACCGCCCATGATGCTTGGTACATATCAAGGGCATTTGTCCATTTAGGGAACGAATAGATAAATGAAGGAATGAATGTATGTGTAGTGTTACTATGGGCTTTTTTTTTTTTAAAGATTTTATTTATTTATTTGACAGAGAGAGATCACAAGTAGGCAGAGAAGCAGGCAGAGAGAGAGGGGGAAGCAGGTTCCCTGCTGAGCAGAGAGCCCGATGCGGGGCTCGATCCCAGGACCCTGAGATCATGACCTGAGCCGATGGCAGAGGCTTTAACCCACTGAGCCAGCCAGGCGCCCCGACTATGGGCTTTTTTGATGAAGACAATATGATCATTCAATAGGTGATTACTTCCTGCTTCCCTGAGTACATTCAGCTTTAAGCAAAACAGTGTGCTTTGAGATGAAATGAAAGACAACAGGGAACGTATCTGGGGTGAGGGGCCCAGCATTCCTCAGGTCCCCAAATTATTTGTTCACATAGTTTAATAATGGGTTGGATAAGGTCTGGAACTTCTATTGGATGTCTTAGAGCGAGTGCCCTGTGCGCTGCTAGGCACACCACAGGTAGCACCCTCGTGGGTCAAATAAAAGGAACATCCAGCCACCAGGAGGGTCCCATGAGGGTCCATCCCAGGCCTCGCCACACAACAGGGAGTCGGGGTGAGTTAGCTCACTCCACATCAGCAAGGTTTCAAGGGGATCACTTCTGCCCCAGGGTGAGATCAGGGGCAAACCCTGGATCTCTGGTGCCTCTTTGGGATTCCTGAACCCCAGGGGATGGACGGGCTGGAAGGGGCACATTTAGGTAGCAGAGGGAAGGTGATCTTGGGTCGCTGCAGAAAAGGAGCACAGCTCTTTCTTACACAGAATCTGAATGAGTTGCTACAAGGGAAATTTCCTCGTCCTGTCTCCTCCAGGCATTAGGGGGTTTTCCTATCACAGCAGGATCCATCGTGTGTTTGTCTCAAATTCGCTTGGCATGTTTTTCTGCATGCAACTGGAAAAATAAAGAAAACTCATCGTTTGCATCAGATATTTGCATACAAATGATATCTGGCAGTTTTATAACATACTACAGAATCTTCAAGGCGCTCCTTGTGGCACAGTATAACCTTATATTGGGGAAGTAGGCCCTTTTCTGATAACCAGTTGCCTTCTTCACAGACGGGTCTGTCAGGGAGTTATCATAAGGCAGAAAAAGAAAAGAAAAGAAAGAAAAACACACACAATAACAAAATAAACCAGGTCTGAAATTCTGGCAGCTTCTTCCAGTGAAAGGGAGTTCAATGGGTCTTTGAACTACCAGGTCCCACACGGCGGTCTGATCGTCCTGCTTCGAGAATGAGTTTTACAAACACTTCTATAGAACAACGTTATTAGAGAAGCAATGTTGAGGCATCTCGGTAATGACTGCGGGGAGTCCTGGGCCTTCACTCAACTCAAGGCAAAGGTATCCTCTTTTTCCAAAGGCCGATCCCATCTTGGGAAGATGCCCTTTTTGAATTCTGATGAGTCACACAGCGAGAGAGAAGGAACAATGCAACCGGCTTGGAGTTCATAGCCACTTATAAGGACATGAAAAGCAACACTGAGTAGCAGGCATTGGGTGTATCAACTCCAAAGATCACCTCCCTCCACACAGTGCCTGCGTCCTCGGGCCTTCTAATCACCATGGAATAAATCTACCAATCAGTCATTCCATTTTATAAGACCGACGCCCGAAGAGACTTGCCTAAAGTTGCACTAGGGTTCACACCAGTTCTGCTGAACACAGAAGCCTTTACCGGTGCCCCTGGCTTCCTCTGTTGAATGGAGGTGTGGTCTTGCAGCCACAGAAGAAAGATTTGGGAGCAGAAGATGAACAAGAAGGGAGACCAATTCCTTCTCGAAATGAAGAGATACCCCAGGTCACATGACCACTTTCATGGGCCTATAAATATGTCTGCCTTCATGGACCCCTTCTTCCATAAAATGATGTTAAATGTTATATTACATAACTGAGTTTGTAAAAAAAGACCAGTATAAGCCACATTGGATTTTTCTTCTGATTTTAAAAGAAAGTAAAAGATTTTTATGGGCCTTTAAAAGTATCATGGGTCCCAGGCACCCCAGGCCGTATACCAACTGTGTCTAATAGACGAGGGGACCCTGGCCACGTCAAGTAAGGATGCCATCAACTAGAAAACCCGCACACGAAAAGGATATGCTCAGGCCACAGGCCTGCAACATTGTGATGCTCACCACGCTTGCCAACCACCATGGAAATAAATACCTAACAGCTCAATTACGATTATGTTTGGTTCCAGATACTAAAGACCCATCTAAGTGGCTTGCCCACATGGGAATTTTTCATATGAAATAATTCCAGGTAAGTGCACTGGCACAGCTGTTCATGGCGGGGAGGGGGGCACAGAGGACCCATGTACCTTCTACTTTCCTCTCTGGCATCCTTCCCCCATGTATTTGCTCCTCATGGAAAGAAAAGGACGTCGCCTCCAGGCAGCCCACCAATATTCCACGCAAGATCAAGAGGAAAATGCCAAGGCCAAAGGATAAAAGGCTTTGCCCCCCAGCCCCCTGAAGATTTGTTTTACTGGGGAAGAAAGCCTTCTGCAGGCCAGAATTGGGTTCTACGAAGTTCCAGAGCATCTGGAAAAGTAAGCACTTTCAAGAGGAACTGATGAGGGGGCAGAAGGCTGGCTGGAGGCAAAGCACAAGCCAACACCCTGCAACTTCCCCCCACCCCCCACTCCCGGGTGGGACATACGTGACAGTCTTCCAGGAATCTTCCAACTATCTTCATGTTAATTCCTGGCTAGAGGGGAAAAACCCCCTTTACTTGACAATGGCAAGGCCTCCCTGTATCTTGTAGGTCCTCTTTAGCACATGAAGGTTCTTTTGAAACCTCCCTTTTCCTTCCTCCCCAACCCCACAGCATATAATCAGCTTCCCCTCACAACCCCCATGCACCTGCTCTTTCTGCCCATGGGTCCTGTCGAGCTCTAATAAACCACCATTTTGCACCAAAGATGTCTCTTGGCCGTTGGCTTCAAACCCTAATGTTGTCTTTTCTACATCAGAATTGTGGCTTCCCCCCTCCATGAACTCAGCTTCATAAGGAAAAGGGGCCCGTCAGTAAGGGAGAAAAATGGAGCCCAAGCAGACAGGCAGGCAGGCAGGCATGGTGTTGGCTTCAACAGCCATAACTTCCTATGGAACAAAACTCTCTAGTCCTGAGGAATGACCAAATCTTTGAAAATACCACCCAGGTTCAGGAAAGTTTAAGTGTAGCAGAAAACAGGGAGAGGTTTTAAGTTTGCACCAGAAGGAGAGAATCCGGGCCACTCCGCCCCGTCAGCCCCTGGGCTAAAGGAGAAGATGACGTGATGTGAAGTTGAGTATTTGCTAACATGTCAGCCATAGCCAGAGCCCCAGGCTGTATTCATTTTTATAGATCACTTATTTGCTGGTACAAGACACTGGCGGCGTCTTTCTAGGCCAGTAAAAATAGGTGTGTCATTCACATCTACCTCAGCCTGGCTAGATCTCACCGACTGGCTCATTTTTACCTCAAGTGCTATCCCCTCAACAGGAACGTTGCTGGATGCAGCCCAGCAGGCGGAAAACACCTTGGGGCGCTCTCCTGACCTGAGCCCCCCAAAACGCAGCTCCGTGGGGCCTCGCCCCCCGGCAGCAGACACGAGGAACCCTCCCTACCGAGCACCGTTCTCAGTCATCAAAGCTCACCGTCCGGGTTTGTGAAGGGAACTGGGAACAGGACTTGACAGAATGTTCTCTTGTTCTGCCAGGGGAGGATTAGGGCAAACAACTATCTGGTTTGCCTCCTTTCCAGTGCTTCTCAAATGGTGGGGGTGGGGGGAGGCTTCCCCAGGGGACACGTGGCGACAGCTGGAGATACTTTCGGTGGTGGGGGGATGCTACAGACCTCTAGTGGGTGACACAGGGATGCTGCTAAACGTCAGACAGGCACAGAACTGTCCCCCCCCCCCCCCAGTGAGGAGTGATCCAGCCCCAAATATCCAGAGTGCTGAAGCAGAGAAACCCTACTTTATTTGAATGCACACAAGGTCTTGTGACCTAGGAGTCCGAACCTCAGGGAGGCTGAGGGTCCTGTGAGGGGGTCAAAGGACCCAGAAGTGGCAGAGCAGGGACTAGAATCTGGGTGTGAGGCCAAACCCATGCTCTCAACTACCCAGTTTGGGATGCCTTCCAGTCTTATCTGTGGGCAGGACACACCTCTGCCTCTGGTTTCTCAGCCCCCTGCCTCCTTAAAGGGCTTGGCGATTCATCAGGAAGATTTGTCCATTAGCAGTTCGGTAATCTGGGAGCAGCCAGAAATAGGGCTTCTTGGGGCGCCTGGGTGGCTCAGTGGGTTAAAGCCTCTGCCTTCAGTTCAGGTCATGATCTCAGAGTCCTGGGATCGAGCCCCGCATCAGGCTCTCTGCTCAGCGGGGAGTCTGCTTCCCCCCCTCTCTCTGCCTACTTGTGATCTCTCTCTGTCAAATAAATTAAAAAAAAAAAAATCTTAAAAAAAAAAAAAAGAAACGGGCTTCTTAAAGTTACATTTTTACTCCTATCCTTTTCTTTCTTCGGTCCTCCCGACGGTCTAACCACACGCCCGGTGCTTCGTCTTCATCTCCCACAGCTTGAATTTTCGCTTTTCCTTCTGCCGGTTGCAAAGACTTGATCTGAGCTTCTTGAAGGCTCACTGCCCTCATCTGTAGAAGGCAGATAGGCCTCCGTCCAGGCTCGTGGGGAGGATCAAACGAGATAGCGTGCGAGCTCTGTGCTGGCACGATCGTGAACACGTGAGAAGAGCTAATGCCTTCCAGTCTTCTTGCTGAAAAACTAGCTCAGATGACAGGTGAAATGGAAGTATTTCCAGGTATCAGAGAACATTTTAAGACTATTAGAGTAGGATTGGCCTTGTTTTTTTTTTAAGAAGATTTTAAAATTTTTATTTAATTTTTATTTTTTGAGACTGGGGGTGGGGGGGGGAGGAGCAGGGGGGAGGGGGAACGGGAGAGAGGATCCCAACTAGACTCCCCGCTGAGCATGGAGCCCAGCGCGGGGGCTGGATCTCACGCCGAGATCATGACCTGAGCCCAAATCAAGAGTCAGATGCTTAACCGACTGAGCCACCCAGGCTCCCCAGGATTGTCTTTTTCCTTTTGTTTTAACTTTGTTGATTCTGGCCTACTGCGAGAAATGCAGCTTATGTCAGGATAAGGACACATACACACACCCCTAAAACAAAAAGTTCATATCCTATGCTTACTTTTATTAAATAGCATTCATTCTGATATTTTCTATTTCACTTTTTTTTTAAATGCTGGTTGTAACACATTACATTTGTTTTACCCACAGGTTAAGAATATTGTGGGGATTCCACGTATATGAAAATCTAATAAAACAGACAAAACTATAGGGTGAGAAAGCAGATACATCATTTCCTAGGGCCACAGAGGGGAGCTGACAGCAAAGGGGCCAGAGGAAAATTTTGGGGTAATGGAATGTTCTAGATCTCGATTATGGTGGTGGTTATAGGATGGTGCAAATTTGTCACAATTCACCAAACTGTTCAAATAAAAAGAGTGGTATTATGTTAACTGGAGTGCCATAACCACTGATTGTTTCAGGGTATTATGATAGTTAAATGCCAGTGTTGTATCCTCCTTGATTTGGAATTTCCTCACATTCATATGACATGTTCCGGGAATACTCATAATAACTATCTAAGAAGCCAAGAACCATGCACCCTTGTTGCCCAGGCCCCAAAACAGATACGAGGGCCTTCTTCGCTCACTCAGTGATCACAATCATACTGAGTGAGAAGTTGTTTCAGTGATTTTAGAGAGGAGAAGACTGAGGCATATACAGGTAACATCTTTTTTTTTTCTTTTTTAAAGATTTTATTTATTTATTTATTTGACAGAGAGAGAGAGAGAGAGCACAAGTAAGCAGAGTGGCAGGCAGAGGGAGAGGGAGAAGCAGGCTCTTCACTGAGCAGGGAGCCGGATGTGGGGCTCGAGTCCAGGACCCCAGGATCATGATGTGAGCCGAAGGCAGTCACTTAACCGACTGAGCCACCCAAGTGCCCCCAGGTAACATTACCTGTCCGGGTTTATGTAGCTAAAAAATGGTAGAAGGTGAGATTCAATCCTAGGGTCACGTGTGACCCAACAGTTCATGTCTGGTCTTTGCCCAACCCTTGTCATTTCCGGGTGATAGCGTTTAGGTCGGAACTGGTTGCCAGAAAGACCAAGAGTAATTAGAAGATTGGAACTTTCACGCCCCACCCCTGACCTCTGCTGAGGGGAAGAGACGGGAAATGGAGTCCAATCACCAATGGCTAATAATCTCATCAATCATGCCTATGCAATGAGACCTACATAGAAAATCCTAAATGACAGTATCTAGAAAAGGATTCGTGACCATCCTGTGGTCCCGGGAGGATGAGGTGCTCCACGTCCTTCCCTCACACCTTGCCCCGTGCAACTCTTCTGTTCGGCTGCCCCCGAGTTTCATCCTTTATAATAAACTGCTGGTTTATTATAGATAATGTGGGAGATAATGTGCCCTCCTGAGTGCTGTGTGCTGACCTAGCAAACTCCTCCTGAACCTGAGGGGGTGTCCTGGGAATCCCTGATTCATAGTTGGTCAGAAATGCAGGCAGCAAGCTGACATGGGGACAGTTTTATGGGACTGAGCCTTCCATCTGTGGGGTCTGGACGACCTCTGGGGACTCAGCTTCAGAGCTGACTTGTAAGACAACCCGCAGGTGTCAGAATTGGTTTCAGGCCTGGAAAGAAAACACCACGCATTTGGTATCACAAGTGTTGAGAGCGAAAACAAAGCAGACGTCTGATCTCTGGGCCAATGTTTAACCCTCAGGGGCATGACCTCCCACAATGAGGCAAGTCTTCATTTTCTATTTCTCTCTAAGTAGCCCCAGAGTCATTTGGCTTCAATGACTATTTGTCATTCTTAAATGTTGGATCCAATCTGCTGCTGCCACTCAAAGAAATAGATCTTACATGTTTTGACAGATGTTAGATGTTACAATCAAATAACACTCTGGCACCAAAGCAATATTATATCCATTTGATTTTCTATAAGAAGGCTGATGAATAACAACAAATACAGTTTTTTCCCCCACAAATTTAAGGGACCTTCAGGCAAAGACCAATTTAAGGGACCTCCCAGCATTTGCAGTCTTTCTAGAAAACTGTGGTTTCATCACACCGGCTAGTTGATTAGTAACTTCTGGACAAAGGTATTTACTGAACTGTCCTGTCTATGACAAAATTTCCCATGCTGCCATTTCTAAAGAAGATGAATTAAGGGATCAGAGCTTTAAAGTCTCAACAATGGCTTGGGTGGGAAGGCGGAGCAAAAATATTAAATAATTAGAAGAAGAAACGTCCCTTTGTTCTACGCTGAGAATCATGGTGCCATTTCCCTGTGCATTTCAACTCTTGGTCTCTGTCCCTACTTGCAAGATTATTTTAGTAATAGCTAATGACCATGGTTAATGCCAATGCAAACCCAGTTTAATGTGGGGGTTTAAATGGAAGGTCTACTGTAGATTTTAGCTCACAGACATTTATTTTTCCTTCTACCCTTGGACCTGGGAGGCATTAACAAGCACAGATTCTCTTTTTATTGGCTCATATTAGTTTCCAATATTTAAAAGCTGGGAAGTTCCAGCTTTGAATTGACCAAAGACACAAAAAAGAAGACCCCTGATGATTTAGCATCTCTTGGCCTCACGTTTCTGCATCCCAGCCCTTGGCTGCCCCCCTGAGCAGGCTTCACTGCTACCCAAACTTGGCCCAGCCTCCTTGATTGGCATTACTTGTCTGGCCCCTCCAGGCATGGGAATTTGGCCTCCAGTTTAAATATGATCATTACTAATTATCTTGGTTAGAAAAAAAACAACACAAAACAAACAAACAAACTAATGCTGTCTCTTACTGCTGACAGACTATTTGATGAAATAATGACAAGCCCACTTGTAATTCTCACCAGCATACTCTGGAAAGGCAGCATTGGTCCCATGGCACAGCAAGGAACATGGTCCCATGGCACAGCAAGGAACATGGTCCCATGGCACAGCAAGGAACACCAAGGCCAGGCAGAGCAAGGTAATTGCTCAGTGTACTAGAAACAATGCCTGTTTTGGAATTCTGACCCACCTAATTCAAGGCAATCCCTACTTACTAGTTAAGTGGAATTTAAATACTTCTGCAAATTTAAGTAATTCTCCAACTCGCTCCCTCCAACCCTCTGTATCTCAGCTTCCTCTTCCTAAAATAATGCCCCTCATGTGTAAGTGAGGGTCAAACAAGATAGTTTATTAAAAATATCCAGAAAAGAGCAATTTCTCATTCAGTTTTATTCCCTTTGTCTTTCTTCTACAGCATGGAGTTCACGGTTATTTCATAAATAAGGCCAGAAGCAGCTTTCATTTTAAACATAGTCTCTCATTTCATGCCACCTCGCAGGAGAGGCACTTGATTTGGGAAGAATTCCAAAGTTGAAGCATTTTTACAATTTTCTAAGAATTTTCACACCACGTCTTCATAGGGTCTCAACCAAGCGGACGGGAGATTTGGTATTGTTATTTTGCAGATGGGGATATGGGGTCAAGAGTGTGTCTCTGGAACTTTTCCAGTCTGTACTCTCTTTTGTAGTAGCCTGCAAGGCATTTTCAAAAATAACTTTTCTTATTCTCCCTACATCATTGAGAGAAGAGTCTGAGAATCCACAGAGAGGCTCAGCGTGTAGAGCACAGTGACACAACCACTCGGGAGCGGAGAGGATCCCACCCAGCAGTGCCGAAGATGGGCTCCTCACAACCGCAATCTGAAAAGATCCTCCAGGGAAAAGAGCTCTCCTCAATTTCAGAAACTACGGTAGCATCTACAATAAACTTTAAATTAGTAAAGACAACAAAGAGGGCGATACAGGAGGACGTTCATTTTAAGCTACACATTTAATACTTGCAACACCCTCACTGGAAACCTATATTCCAGAATTTGCGAGCGAATACGCAAAACCAGACATAAAGACAGTAGAAGCCGCCTTTGGAGTGAGGAATTTGATGAATATTTTTGTTTTGTTTTGTTTTAGCGCAATGGATGTCACAGTGGTTTTTCTAGCTGGATAAAGGGGTCTCCAAGAATCCATGGGCTCTCTAGAAAAGCTGAAGACATCCCGATCTCTTTCGGATCAGAGAGTAAGACTCCTGCAGACCTAAGAACCTTCACCTAGCAAAATGGTGCCCTTGCACACTTTGGATTCCTGACAGGTCCTCCTTTTGATTGATAGCTGGGAGACTCTCCCACCCCCCACCAGAATCTTAGCTTGGTCTTGCTGCTAGAATATGGTCCCATCTGCCTCGGTGAAATCTTGACCACAATCGAAACATCTGAAAGTACACGGGGCTCACCGCTCGAGACACATCCCTGTTTCTGTACCTGGCGGCTCTTTACTGTTAGCAGGTATTTGAAAACCTGGTGCAACTCCGTTGTAAACTGCTATCCAATGGCCCTGTGCGAGAGCGAGGGGGCCTGCCTCCACCTACCTTTAGTCACCGAAAGCTGCTGATTCAGTACCAACAACTGAACTGGTATAACTCCAGTTGCAACAAAAATTCTGCATCGTATGGCCTACTCTAGATTATTACGTTGCGTTTACTCAACGCCCGCCTTCAAGAAGTTTGCAAAGTAAAAAAAAAAAGAGAAAAAACAAAACAAAACAAACAAAAAAACAAAAACTGGTTTGACTCTGCATTTACCAAAAATTCACTGAAGGCCAAAACCGCACCCCCTCCCCGCAGCCCCCCAGGAACCTGACCTGGCATCCCCTGGAAGGCATGTGGGGAAATCCTGGTCTAGCCCGGTCTGACCCCTTCACTATTAACTGATAGCTCCCCCAGGCAAAGGAAGGACCAGAATTAGATACTGGGCTTCTCTGACTTCAGAGCCCAGTTCTTCCTATTGTTCTCTGCTCTTTTCTTCCTTCTCCAAGTAAATCACAGGATCATCAGAAACCCTATTGAAGCCTCTCTAGGACCGCACTGTGATCTTTATCTTCAAAGCCATCCAGCTAGGCCTTTGGCTCCCGATTTGCATGACAGCTGAAGGAAAGTAAATTTGGGGTCTGGCTTCCTTTGATAACCAAATGCTTCTCTTTCTTTGTTACGAAGGTACAACTTTTAAAAGGAATTCAGTGATGAGGAAAATAATTCTATTTAGCGCGGGGGAGGGGGGGGCAGTCACTGTGACTGGCTTGGGGCATTCGCTCAAAATAGGAACTGTGCCTCCTGTCTTCAATAGAGGTCAATTATCAACCCAACTGGACTGGAAGGTTTAAAAGGCGGGCACCAGTTTCTGGGTGGGAGCCTCCTGTGGAAGCAGGAAAAGACACCCAGAAGGACACCAGAACATAATCCACAGTCCTGCTCACCTTGCCCACCCTTCCTTCATGGGGCTCCTTCTGCACCGGACCGGCCACAGAGTCCCTGAGACCAGGTGTAAAACAAAAACACAGAGGTCCTCGTGCAAAAAGCAGGAAAGAAGTGCGGTTAAGGAACTGAAATGTCGGGAGGTCTTCCTTTCCCCCAAGCTCTCCCTCACGCGCCCCTGTGTTTCTCACTTGCTATTAATGTCATCGTAAGAAAAATTAAAAGTCTAAGTTATTAGCATGAGCTTTACTGGTCACCCTTATATTGCGCAGTGTCCAACTTCATTCCTTGCTAAGGCACTTCTGCTTTTTATCAGAGCAGAACTTTTTATCAAGTACCCAAAACCCAGCTTCAAAAAAACGGTATTCACAGAAGTGAATTTAATTTAGTGTGATCTCTTGTGGGCACCGGACAGCCTCTAGCCAGCAGGAGCTCCCAAGGGCCCAACAGAGGTTGAGTACCACTCTCTTCTGCAAGTGGGAGTTCAGTGCGGCACCCCGGGGCACCTGAGCACACAGTTTGGGAAACACAAATACAGAAGTAAAGAGTGTCGAAACTGGAGTTGGACTGTGCTGGAGGCACGTTGCTTCAAGTCTCAGGGCTGTAGGGTCTACGTCATAAAACAGGGGGTGGGGGGTTCACCTCACAGGGATGATGTAAGGACTGTCTATGTTCAGCACACCCGAGTTCCAGAAATGTCAGCACTGACCTCTCTGTAAGAGAGAGACTACTCATCCGAGGCAGAACCGGGATCACAGATACCGTGATTTAATGAAGCATCTGTTGGGGACTCACTTTCCATTTATTTACAAAATGAATATTTATTGAGCACCCACTAAATTCACTGGATATTTTGTTTGGTGCCAGGGATACAGAGCTAAGCCGAGCAGACATAACACCTGCTTTCAGGGAGCTTGAGAAGCATGGAAAAGCCCGACAACCCAACAACCATGGGCAAATGTTTTAAACTGTACTGTGTGCCCCGCACGAACCCTTCCTAAAAGCTTAGGACGGGTGACTTCGTCCGGTTTGGGGGGGCAGGGAGGCCTCAGGAAGGAACTCCGACAACCTGGTGTTTAAGTGGAAGTTTGAAGGGTCCGTTTTGCAAGAGTGGAGGAAGATAAGATTTTTCTGGGCCGGTGGAACTGGAGAGACAATGACCTCTGCCGTGGGAGGGAGCAGGTCCTACTGGGGGAGGGCTGAGCATTCTCGACCACAGAGAACATTCATTTCACAGGTCACGCTGAAGATGGGAGACACGTGCAGTAGCAGGGACCCTAGCCATCAGCCGGGGGACAGCAGGGCTCACACGGAGCAAGACCCACCAAGCCTTTCCTGCAGAGGCCATATGGCCCTTCACAGCCACTAAGCTCTACACGTGTCCCACAAAAGCAGCCACAGATAATACATAAACCAACAGGCATGGGCCTCTGCCAATAAAACTTTATTTACAAAAGTGCAAAATAGGGGCACCTGGCTGGCAGTTGGTTAAGCGTCTGCCTTTGGCTCAGGTCATGATCCCAGGATCCTGGGATCAATCCCCATGTTGGGCTCTCTGCCCAGCAGGGGTTTGCTTCACCCCACCCTTGCTCACGCCCTCTCTCAAATACATGAAATCTTAAAAAAAAAAGGCGGGGACTAGGTCAACCTTGGCCAGTTCGCAGACCTTTTCTAGAGCGGGTTTCCACGCCCACCACATGGGTTGGACCCAGGAAGGGTAACTACCTCCTGAAAAGACTAATGATTAAACCTGCTTCTTTGCCTCTCAGGGTTTCCAGTGCAAACAAGCCAATAAACACAACACGTAAACCATACAGAGACACAAAGCGGAGCGCTCAGTCTGCCAAAACTCAGACCAGAGATACCGATCGTGACCTACCTCCAAGATCTTCATTCTGCTCGAGCAGCTCTGGCTTTCCAGCCGAGGGAAATGCAACCCTACCAAAGGCCAGAGAAAAGAAAGTTGCTCTTGCCCTGAGGCTGGGAGAAGCCTGGGGCAGGAGGAGGGGCGGGAGGCCGGTTGGCTAGTGGCTCAGCACCAGCAGAGTCCTGAGCAGAGTCCTGAGTCGTTAACAACCGCAACCGGACTCTGCCTCCTTCCTCACCCTGCTCGTCTTTTCCAGCCCGTGCTTTGCTTTTCACAAGTAGCTCTTGGCTGGCGGTTTCCTATTAAAAAGCACAATGCGGGAAGACCTTGCACTTCAGGCATCCTAGAGAAACAAAGAAGGTCAAACCGAGTCTCCTTATTAGTTGTTATAGCAACAAAGAAAATACCACTGAGGCACTGAACAGGCCACGTGGGAGCCCACTCCCAGTGCCACAACGCCAGCACATCTCTCCTTCCTGTGGGTGGCCCACACGCGGGACCGCGCTTGTACCTGGGTGCCCCAACTCTCTAGCTCCAGGCATCCCAGCTCCTGCCATCCCAGCTCCTCCTGCTGACTTCCTGGCGAGCTCTTGGTGAGGTCGCCTTGCTGATTGCCTCTGGGGGCCAAATCTCACTCCATGAGAACTCGCCATTTCTACCTCCTCAAAGTTCAAGATGGGATTTTACACCACCTGTCCCGGGAATGACCCGGAGACACAGATTGAAAATGCAGAATCATGGACTCCCCCGCCCCAGATGCACTGAATGAGGATCTTTTGCCAACACTTGAGAACTACAGGCTCAGAGAGTAGAATGTGGGCTACTCCGTATTATTCAGCACAAGTGTAGTTAAATGATTATCACGGGGCCCTGCCTTGGTTGAGTCGAACTATCAGAGATTCGGCCAATGGGCTTACTCTGAAATCAGTCAACTGTTGACTTTCATCAGAAGGGGAGCAGCCTTACCTCCAATATTTACCCCAGAGAACTTAAAACCTCAATACGAATGCAGAGTATTGAGTAGTCGTTCTTAATGGGAATCTGAGAATGGATGTGTTTTTTTGCTGGGACAAGAGGGAAGATTTTGTTAACACAGGTGACCCTTGAGCAACACAAGGAAAAGACACACTGACTCCTGCTCAGTTGAAAACCCGAGAATGACCAGATTCCCCTTAACTTAAAAAACTTAACTACCCAACAGCCTACTGTTGACTAGAAGTCTTTCCAATAACACAGCTGGTTCACACACGGTTTGCATGTTGTATGTATTATGTTCTAGTCTTATAATAAAGTAAGCTGGAGAAAAGAAAATGTTAAGAAATTATGAGAAAATATATGTACAGTACTGTATTTGTGGGAAAAAAAAATCCATATATTAGTGGACCCACACAGTTCCTGGAAACTCCCACACAGAGCCTGGTACACCCAGGTATGACACTGAGGAAACTTGGTAAATGAATGAATGACTTTCAGAAACCCTGATAGTCTTTCCCTGGAAAGCATTTTAATGACTACTACATTAATCAGCCTCAAACTGAGTAAAAGCTCTTTATAGCACTGGCCCTGCCTGCAAAGGGGACACACAGAACATACACTTTACTCACCAACTCCCCTACCCACCTCCTCCCCAAAAATGTTGCTTTTCTTAGTATATAATTAAAGCAGAAACAACAACTACATCTAAGAAGAATTCTATAGCTTAACCTTCAGATTCAGCTCATTTCCAATGTTGGCATGAGGGCTTTCGAATATAGTTTGGATCATGTACAAATCCACACGGCTTTGGAAACCTCTCCCTTTTCTTACATTCCATGGTCACCACCTGAGTTAGAGATTAGAAAAAGACAAGGGAAAATCATTTCAAATCCCTATTCCCCTTATTTAAGGCCTAAGATCAAGGTGTTTAAATTTCTCATGGTTTTGGTTCCAAACCTGAAACTAATAAAAGGGTGTATTTGAGGTTCTGAACGATTTAGTGTAGGGGCTGGGTGAATCCAGCCTGCCACTCGTTTTTGTAAATAAAGTTTTATTGGCACACAGCCGAGCCTATCGACTTATGTACTACCTACGGTTGCTTTTACAGTTCAGCAAAACCGAGACCATATGCCTAAATATTTATATTCTCGCCATGTAGAGAAAAGCATGCTGCCTCCAAAGGCAGCACCTGTTAGGGCTTGATACAGTAGGCTCAGGAATCAGATTGCCTGGGTTCAAATATGAGTCTGCCAATTAGTAGCTGTTAAAGTAATTAAACAAGGGTGGAGTGGGGCTAATGGGCCAGTAGACTGCATACGCAAACCAAAATGTAAGACAGAGTCAATGCACCGGAGTCCTAGAAAATGAAACTCAAGCACAACCAGTCACGAGACCTTCTCAAATAAAACAACCATTTAAACTAGAGTCAATCAAATAATTTCCTTCCTTCGCTTCCTCATCTGCTCTATAAAAACCTCTCCCCGGTGCCTGTCCCTGGAGCACCCCTAGCTATCTTTGGTTTGCCACTGCCCAATTCAAACAATTTTTGCTCAAATAAACTTGAAAACATTAACGTGCCTGTGTTTACCTTTCAGTTACCTTTCAATTACCTTGGGCATATTATTTAGATTATTTAGGCTTCTTGAAGCTCAGTTTCCCCATCTATAAAATGGAACCAAGAATTATACTTACCCTGTGGACCCGTTGTAGGGATTAAGTAAGAAAACACAGGTAAAGCATTTAGAATAGTGCTTGACCATAAATAAGAGCCATTAGGAAACCAAATAGGCCGCTAACTCTTTTTTGGTCGATACATTTCGATTTTAAGAAATCCTAAAGGAGGTTCTGATGTGTAGTTCACTACATTCAGTGACATTTCTTTTTCATGCTCATTAGCTTTACACTTGCTTCAGTAATTCTGACTTCATTAAAATTATAATTATTTCTTTAATTCCATTCCTTTTATCTCCTTCTTCAATGTAAGCCCCCGTGTTGGCAGCCAAGGCCCTGGGAACCAGGGAGGACTTCTTATGAGACAGTTTTAGAAGACAAAGAAAATAAGACAAGAGTCAGCTAAAGTTAGGACAATAAACTAGTGAAGAACTAGTCAAATTTGTGTGGCGAGCCAGATTTTTAAAAGACAGATTTGAATACACCAGGGAGAAGGAGGATGAGCAAACGTAATGTGGAAAGTGTCTACACAGAACCCAGAGAACAGGAGCATTCGCTGTTTCATTTATGTGTCCCTAATCTGCTAATTCTTAGCTGAATTTAACCCTCCTTCCCCCCTGATTTTTCTCCACCTTCCAAACACATCCTAGCCA
>CM053610.1:5408523-5468589 GCA_028646535.1 Procyon lotor | reverse complement strand
CTGTCTGCAAGGGTGTAGAAGTTCTTTCAACAGTGATATTCATGGACTCAGCAGTGGAAACCCCAGGGAAAGCCAGGCTAAGTAATCACTAGTTTGCTCCGAACTCCCTATTAGCCGAAAACCCTACCACTCAACGTCCCTGGAATTATTAAACTCTTATGTGTGTGCTGTTGTTTATATAAGCTTCTTTTTTGTTTTCTTATTTAAACATTCATTCAAGTACATTGTGGAAAATGCAGAAATTGGTAAGAGAAAAGAAAATAAGACAAGCTACGTCCTAACCAATTGCATCTGACCACTTTCAACATTTCGGGATTTCCTTTGTCATTTCTGGGCATATATGTAGAGTCCACTCTTATTTCAAAAATTATAATTATACCTTATCAATAATTGCTTTTTTCATTGAAAATGATAGCCTAAGAGTTTTTAGATCATGAAAGAAACTTAAAACACCTGGTTTTTATTGGTTTCATATTTCAATAGATGAATTTTTCCATGAATTCGTTATCGGTCTACACTTGAACATTTAAATTGTTTCCAAAAATCTTTCTTATCCTCAATGGAGTTGCAGTGAGCATCCACAAATATTCATCTTCAGCTGTGAATCCTAAAAGGGGTACCCCTGAGTTCAGGGTATGTATTACTCTGGTCATTTTCACAAAAAGTTAAGACAAATTTCTACTTTTTCCTTTATTGTTGTTGTTGTTGTTGTTGTTGTTTTCTATGACTTTCTCCTTGCTATGAACAAATACTACCATTAAGCAAAACAGAACTTTTTGGCTAAAGAGATTCATCCTGGCATACCCACTTGGAAGAACTAGGCAGAAGATAACCAGGCAATGTCCTTTCTGGAATTTGCTCTCCCGTGGCCTTGGGGTAGGGAGAATTCCTCACCTATTAAGGAATTGTTTTGTGGTAGTAAAGAGCATTTGTGGGTAAAGGGTACCATATCCTTTCTTCTGTAGGGGACATACTTGACCTTGGTCTAACTTACCACCTCTGTTCCCTTGGGAACCAGGAAACATAGGTCCAGGTGAAAATGACCACTGAGTAGAATAGTTTATGAGCCTGGGGAGTAGCCACAAATGAACTATAATTATATGGTGGGGAGCACAACTCTGTATTCCCTTTGGGTGATGACTCTTGTCACTGGGTGCATTCCCCCCGTGGAAACTCTCTTCCCACTGAAGACCATGCTTACGTTGCACCCTGGGCTGACTCGCTTTCCTGGACCACCTCTGCCTGAGAGTTAGTAGGCTTGATGACCATCTTCTGGGTCAGCATATTTAGCTAAGCCTAAAATGGTGATCCTTGCTGCTGTTGCAGGTGGAAAGACCTGGATCCCAAGCCTGTGATGTCTCCCCCAACTGCACACAGACGCTTGAAACCTGGTTTTCTTGTTCCTAGAATAGCGAGGTTATTAGTCCACATCCCCTCGGTGTTATTTAAGTGGATGAGAACATAGGCCCCACAGTAGAGTCTGACCCCAAATTAAGCAGTCAAGAGATAGTGGTAGCAGAAATTGTGGTCATTGCATAAAAATTAACATGAATATTCTGAATGTTCTAGCGAGGCCTGGCTTCTTGGATGTAGGACCATCCGTTAGAAGGACCCCAGGCTTGGTTTAATGCTCTGCCGTCATTATCCTGAAATTCCTGGTCATTCCTGAACAAGGGTGTGCTTTAGCTGTTTGGCTTGGTTCTGGGCACCGCCAATGATGGAGCAGGTTTAGACTCCTGTGTAAGATAAGCCTGATAAATTGAACCTGTTTTATAGGGAGCCCAGGGCAGCAGCACTCAAGAGTTCAGGCAGAAGCTCAAGAGAAGGAGGAGGAAGGTCTGGCAATAGCTTGCATGCACACGAAACCTCTGATTTCTTCTTCACAACTCAATGGCGGAGGTAACATTCATCCCCATTTGATTGGTTAGAAACTTGAGGGACGTAGAATTTCCATTTCCCACAGTCACTAGGCTGGTGAGCACTGCCTTGGACTGTTCTAGAGACTGAGTGTGGTTCGGGGCGGGCTCTCCAGGCCCACAGGCTCCCTCCCACAGGATCACGTGAAACTAGCTTCTCGGTGGGTCCTCTCTGCCTCCAGGGGTGGAAGGGCGTCATTTTGTGCAAAGCCTTTCCTGGGGGCTGGAGAGTCCGTTAAGCACACGGTAAGCTCTCCGCGTCCCAGGCCCTGGAGACTTGATTCAAATCAACGTCCTGCACTCACATATGGAAGAGCAAAGCATGGTCTCCCTTTGTTTCTTGGAACTCTGAACGGTGCATAATAATGCGACTGCTCCAGGCGCTTGGAGCCCAGGTCTCCCCGTGATAGCCTCATGTCCTCATTAACTTTCCCAAGGACAGAGTCATCTTCTGTGGCTCTGAGCTCTAATGATGCGTTTCTGCGGGCACTGCTCTTGGAGGCCTTATTGGGGGTCTTGACTGCTGTCAAACTTCGGAGGAAAATGATCATTCCTGCCTTTCAGAGCGAGGAGAGTAAGCTCTACAGAGTGTGTCCTGCACCTGATGGGGCCATTTGGGGCCTGCTTCTCTGCCGTGTTTGGGAAGGAGTCTTCCAAGGTCACTGGTTCTAGACCTCTTTGGTCTTCATCTGATCTAGTCCGATCGTTTCTTGTGTTTTCAGGCAAAAGTCACTTCCTCGACTCCCTAGACTGATTTCAGGGCTCTGGCCATGGACCTCTGAACTCCTCAATTAGGAACTCCAAGCACTTTTTTGGACTCTTTATCATCTGTTGACCCCATTATACCTTCATAAGGGCAGCCACTGTGCCTGCCTTGCTCATTCCTGAATCTTCTGCATTTCCAACAATGTCTGATGAATATAGCCAGCAAACATGCCTAGAATTCTCTCTTTGGAAAAACCAGCCACGCACATGAAACTTTGAGATGATCTACAAGATCTGAGACTCCTTGAGATGATTCATGCAGATGTCCATGCATCGTAGGATATAAAACATCCTCTCAGGGCTCTGGTATATCAAATACCATAATCTCCACAACAAAAATCTGCCGAGCGTAGTTCAGACACCATTTGGATGTCTCCAGTGATGGTGGCTCACTACCTCTTTGAACATTCCATTGATGAAATAAAGTACTAGAAGGTAGGTGGGTGGGTGGATGCTTGGATGGATGGATTCACTCATTTTTTTTTTAAATATTTTATTTATTTGACAGAGAGAAACACAGTGAGAGAGGGAACACAAGCATATGGAATGGTAGCGGGAGAAGCAGGCTTCCTGCCGAGCAGGGAGTCTGATGCGGGGCTCGATCCCAGGACTCCGGGATCATGACCTGAGCTGAAGTCAGACGCTTAATGACTGAGCCACCCAGGCGCTCCGAATTCACTCATTGAATAGTTTTTATTGGGTGCCTTCTCTATGTCAGGCCATTTTCTAGGGAAACAAGGGTAGAAAAAACAAACCCCTATTCTCTAAGGGCCATATTCTAAGAGACAGGGCAGACAATATTCAAATAAATAACATGTCAAGCTTGATTATTGCTCTGGGCAAAGTAAAGCATGGCAACCAGAGAGATGGGAAAGAAAGGCTATTTTAAATAGACTAGGCAAGAAAGATCTTCCTGAGACCTGAATAAAGTGAGGAAGACAGCCCTGAAAAAAATTAAAGGAATTTAGAAAGAACAGTGAGAGCAAAGGCCCTGTGACAGGAAGGCCAGGACGGCTGCCATGGACCTTAAAGTTCACCATAAGGATGTAAATTTTCTCCAGGTTTGATGGGAAGCCATTGGGGGTTTTACAAGAGGAGTAGAGTGGTCCCATTTTAAAAGGATCCTTGTTTTGTGGAGAGGATACTCTAGGGCAGAAGGATGGGAGTGTGGGGATCAGTGAGGAGGTGACTCTGGTCCCCCAGATGAGGGTTTGCTTGGACACATTTGTCCTTCAATCCCCCAGCTCATGGCTCTGTGCCTCTCAAACAGAAAGACGTACTTTTCCCCAAGGGAGGTGCAGATATCCTTGCTCTTGATACTCTTGCTTTCTGTTGGCATGGCAGAGGAATGAGTCTGGTGCTAGGTTGGGTTCTGGATACATGGGAACCTCCTTCCCTGACCAGATTGGAGGGTAGGCTCGGATCTGGGTCTGCAAGCTTGAGAAGGCTACATAATATGACATTTCTAAGTTTCCTTCCAATTCAATTAAATTTCTCTCTGGTCCCCATCCACATGGATTGATAGGCAAATCTTTCTCTCTGCTACTATCAGACCTTGTGCCTCACCTGGGTTGTCCAAAGGTCCTGGGGTCTTTTGTTGAAACACTAAGAAGCAGCTGCTGGTTCTGCGTGATACCTTCTGCTTCACTTCTCATCGTCCTCTGAGGTCCGGGTTCTACGGATTCTATGCTACACTGGGGAAATAGAAAATTGTGGTAAGCCTGGAAGTCTCTGTTTGAGACAGATGACACGGAGGTGGCTCTCATTAAGAGAGGATATATTTAAGTCAAAGAAATTAATCTGTGAACTCTTCACTTTAATGCAATCAGCACTGTACTAATGTCCTTTTTGGAAAGAAAGCATATACATAAGTAAACACATTTGTCTTCTTTAAACATGGTTCTCTAGTGCATCCTGTGGTGATTAACACATTGATCTTGACTCCAGCCACACACACATTAGCAGAGGAAGCAGTCCTAAGAAGCAAAGCTCTAATGCAGGGTCCGTGGGCAACAGCATGTGCACGGTGCGTGGGATTTGAGTAGGAATATTTCTCTTCTTGCTGGACTCCCCGCAAACCGGAACTGCCAGGGTGATCTTGGGCTTGGGTCATTCCATTCTCTGTGTGAAGTGTACGGAACCAGGAATTCTCTTTTCCTTTTGTTCCTCGCTGTGAAATAATGACAGCGGTGATTCGTGTATCGATCAATATTTACTGAAGGCCTACTAAGGAGCGGGACCTTCCTGTCCTCGTGGAGCTTATCCTCTTCTATGTGAGCAGATGGTAAGCAAATCAGCAAATAGAAATATCAGATTAGGTTCTGTGAAAAAAAAAAAATGACAGCAAACTAATAGAGAATGGGAGGGGGAGGGGAGTCATGGGAAATCTTAAAGAACATTCCAGGCAGCAACAGTGCAGAAGTCTGAAGTGGGGGCATGCTTTGAATGGCAACAATAACTAATTCTTAGTGAGAATTTACTTAATAGACAAGTGAATACGTAAAATAAAAAGGGTTATGGCAGAGTCTCATGATGACCTCTTCCATGTACTTTTACTGACATTCACCTAAGTTTTGGGAAACACGCTCAGGAATTTAAGCTTTGTCACGGGAGCTGGCTCCCACCCAGACAACATATCTTAGGGGACAGAACTACAGGTTGGGGGGAGCCCGGGTCCCTGAGCCAGTGGGAGCCCCATATCAGCTGTGAAGTGCTTCTCCTCAGACGTGTTACCGGAGAGAGATTGTTCTTCAAGATTTCTACGTCTTTTGGAGAATGAGCTCCATGGGGAAGCCTAAGGTGGGAGAACTCCAAGGTGGACCATCGAGGTCATCTCTGCACTCTTTGAGATGGGGGGTAAAGCACCAGGCATTAAATCCTGGGGAAAATTTAAGTTAACGGGAGCAGAGAGGCGCAAGACCTGAGCAACTGTGTGTAGGGAAGTTCAGAGTTGTAGAAGAGCCAAGGAGGGCTGGGGAAGATGGTTTCCTGAGAGGAAGTCATATGTAAGGGACTCTAAAGGTCAGCAAGCAATTTGAAACCTGGGCCCCTTCTATTATCTACAGTTCCTTCTTTCTCTCAGCCGCTGACCTCTGGGCTCAAGTTTGGGTTTAAATTCTCATGGTTGTTTTCAAAATTGCAGGTGGCGATTTAAAAATTTCCCAGCAGGTGGCGATGTTCGCATTTGGGAAAAAAAAGGAAAAGGGCACAAAAGCAGGAGAAACTTTTTGTTTAAGGATGTCTGCTGGATCCTCTGATTCCTGCCCGAGCCAGGGTTTATCGCTCATAAAGTGAAAATAACTTACACACTTTCCCTTTTTTATCTATCTTAGGGTACTTTCCTTAGATCCTTGCCACACCAAGACCATAATATTTATTCTGTAGCAATTGCTGTGCAAACCGTATAGGAGGGGGAACATCTGTACTATTCTAGGCATTCTCTCTAGAAGCATAGCTGCAAAAGTGAAAGTATGGAATAAAAGTACGTGCACATAGACGGTTGGAGAACTGTCTGGCGGATGAGGGTCTCAAAAATAAGCTGTAGTTTCCACTCCGGCTTTCTAAGACCTGCGGATTCCCACAGGTCTGCTGCCAAAAGGCCTGTTTAAAGCGATAGGATACAGAATCATTTTTAAACGATTTTTTCTTCAGCCTGTCCATTTGCAGAAGCTCAGCACAAAAGGACCCGATCAGAAGCGCATGCATGGCTGTTTCTGCACGACGGTCAGCAAGGGGCAAATACCAGAGCTGTGAGGGCAACGTGGAGGAGGAGACAGAGAGTGGGAGAGAAAGAGAACACCAGCAGGCCGGCTTTAAACTATTCATTTGTTTCTTTGACCCCATAGATGGCGGCCCCACATAGATGTCCTCAACCTCCAGGTGACAGCGTGGAATCAGGACACGTCCTTAGGAGTTCACGGTCATCTCTCGGAGCAAAAGCTACCCCGGTCCGTATCCCCGTGAGGACGGTAGGAGCAGGTGCACAAGCCCGGGCAGGACGCAACGCTGTGAAGAGCTTGTTTGCGGCCGGCAGGTACAGAGTGCTCAGCAAGTGTTCATAATTTCTCCTTGGAGGTCAAGGTGTGTTAACAGATTTAATCTATTTATTCTACTGAGACCCCCTCCCCCAATTCCGGTCCCTTCTCTCCTCTGCCCAGTTCTGTTTCTCATACCTGTCAATCTGCCTCTCTTCCTCGAAAGGGAATAAACCATTTCTTCCCTTTTTCTCAGTGTATTTCCTCCCTTCTCCCTTGGCCCTCTGCCGGCTGGCCGTGCTCTCCACATGTCTCCCCTCCTCCTCCTCTCATTTATGGGAAGCCGATCATGGGCATGATTGCCTGCAAACCTCCTGGATTTCCCACCATGAAAAAAAGAACAAAGACCGGTCCTTTTCTACATAAAAGAACATCTCTTTGGGGTGGACTGTGCCCTGCCCCGGGTGACATGGGGTGGAAAAATGGGAGGAGAGAGCAGGAGATGCAGACTAGAGCAGCTTTGAGCATCGGGCTCACCGGGGGCGGCACTTGTGGCCTGCCTGCTACCGCCCTCCTGAAGGGGCCCCCGCTGGGCATCCCAGGTAGGCCCAGGGCCCCAGGGCATCCTCCTCTCTTGGCCTCGGTCTGCCCTGCAAGCTTCAACTGCGGCCAGCAGACTGTATCATTTGGCAATGGAATTTGTGTGCAAGGCTCCATCTGGTCTGCAGGTAGCTGGCTGAAGTTGATTTCTAGGCTGCGGCTTTTTATTAGTGGGCCTAGCTTCTGGAAGTTTCAGCCCCACCTGCTCAGAGAGACAGCAAGCCTGAAAACCAGGGGGAAATTTCTTATTGCAAAGGAGCATGCAGCCGCCTAGCCCTGCTTGCTCCTACTCTCTGGGCACCACTGACTTAAGGCACAGCTCCGAGACCCTTGCTGACCTGCTTGGTAAAAATATGGCCTCTCGAACCTTCCCCAGAGTCTGTGCTAAATGGGCCTTTGCCGGTGGCTGGCTCTTAGAGATGCCCATTGCAGACTGGGATATTGCTCAGATTTTTGATTTCAGGCCACAGGTTAGCTTGGGTGTGGTGGGTGGGTGTGGTCTTGCCTTCCTGGGGGGCAGAATAGATGAGTTGCTATTCCCAAATCCCTCCTAGCTCTAAGTCTTGTGACTGGTAGCAGACTAGCCTGGGGTCGGGGGGTGGTGTCAGACCAGCCTCATTTATTCAGCAAACATCACAGAGCCTCCCAACACCATTCTGGGCATGGGGGGCTCTAAGATGATTTCAGCAAATTTCCTGCTTCCAGGAGAATCCATTAGAGTGGGTAGAGGCCGGCAATGCATGGCACAGACACAGTGTGTCAGGTGGCAATAAGTCTGGGAGAGAAAATGAAGGGCAGTGAGAAGGGAAAGCTGTGTGATAGAAATGCTATTTGGTGGGGAGCTGAGGGAGGGAGCAAAGCAGTGCTTTGGGGAAAGAACATTTGGGGCAGTGAGAATAGCACATGCAAAGGCCCTGGGGTAGAAGTGGAAGGAATGTTTTAGAAGACCAGCAAGGAGTCCAGTGCGGCTCTGATGAAGTAGGAAGAAAGTGGTGGCAGAGGAGGTTAGTGCCATCAGGGTGGGCATCACAAAGGCTGTAAAAAACTTTGCAGACCCTGTCTTTTGAGTTTCATTCTGAGTGAAACATGATGCTTCTGGAGGGTTTTAAGCAGAGGTATTATCTAATATGACTTCAATATTTTAAGAAGCTCTTCCATTTTCCTTGTTTTTCTAAAGGAGAATATGCATGTGTATAAAGTTACATGTAAATATGTACAATTTGGGGGTACAACTCACTTACCATTGTAATGAGAAACTCTTTGTGGAAGCTGCTTTGAGGTTCTGACCAGCTGCCTATCCTCCCTGGGGACATCTTAGCAGAGTGATGACCCATACCCTCCTTTTTCTTAAGCAGCAGTGAGAGGCGGGAATGCTTGAGAAAGGGCGGGAAAGGTTGGGGGAAGGAACATGAAACGCAGGCGAGGGAAAGTGATTTGGAAGATCTCCTTGATCACTGCACGGCTCTATGAGAATGTGCTGGGAGAAGCTGGAGTTCTTATTACACAGAAAGCTTGTTTCTCCACAAAGCAAAATGACTCAAGAGAGAGCCTTCTGGTGTTAATGAAGTGCTATGTGTATTTTTAGAAGAATGTGAGACAATAAAAGAAATAATTCATAATGAGACCACAGGATGTTTCAGATAGGATGCGTATGTGTATGTGTGTGCACGTGTGTGTGTAATGTTTTTTAAATGGAGAGTTCTTCCAAAAAAATTGCTCTTATTGAAAATGGATGTTTTGGTTCTCCTACAATGGAGGTAATCTGGTTTTGTATCTGGGTGAGCATCTGGGAGGGTATTTTGTCCAAATCAAGGATCTGCCCGGTATCTTAGGCCCCAATTCTAAGATTTGGCTGCAAAGGGCTCTCTCCCATTGTTCTGCTCTTCACAGACCATCTCCTCAAATTTAGCTTCAGCTTCCTGGTGAGAGTGGGGATATCTGAGCTGCGGGGGGAAATCCTAGGAGCCTTTCTTTGAAGTCTTTCACCTAGGTGATGAACTTGTGTCCTTTGTCAAATTTGTCTGGATTCTGATGTTTTCTAGCGGTGTCTGAATGATGCAGTGGGTTTAGCATCCGGCTCAGGTCCTGATCTCAGGGTTCTGAGGCCCAGCACACATTGGGCTCCATGTTCAGGGACCAGTCTGCATGGGATTCCATCTCCTTCTCCCTCTGTCCCCTCCTGCTCATGCTCTCTTTCTCTAAAATAAATATCTTTTAAAAATGTTTTACAGGGTGCCTGGGTGGCTCAGTTGGACAAGCATCTGCCTTTGGTTCAGGTCATGATCCTGGGACAGTCCCGGGATCGAGTCCTGCATCGGGCTCCCTGCTCCCCAGGGATTCTGCTACTCCCTTTGTCCTTCACCCCACTTGTGCGTGCTCTCTCTCTCTCTCCCCCTCTCAAAGAATTAAGATCTTTAAGAAAATGTTTTCTAAATCTGACTTGCATAGTGGACCTGTTTCTGATTTCTTCCTAATGTGATGTGAACCAGCGACGAACAGGACATGGGCCAAACAAGTCTCCATGGGGACAGTACGCAAAAACCCACCCTTTGGCTGACTGTGGGCAGGGAACCGAGGCAATCTAAAAGTTAAGGACAGCTTCCTCATGCGTCTTTATATTGACTCTTGCCGAGCTAGCTGATCTGATCCCATCGTTCACACTGCAGCCATCGGTGGTGTTCCCAAATGGCTTACATGGTCAAGTCCTTAACAAGCCCTTCGAGGCTGTCACCCCAGGCCCTCTCCAGCCTCACCTGGAACTCCTCTCCTTCGTCAAGTCTGTGTTGCAGCCATACGAATGTCCCCCTATCCTCCCGCATTTCCTCCAACAGCCACCATGGCTATGCTAATTCTCATGCCTGAGCCTCTCACGACCTGTGTCTCTTCCCCTTTCCTTCCTAATCCCTCTGCCTGCTATCTCATCCAAACTCACCTTAAACCATCCTTCCCCAGAGATGCTTTTCCTGAGCTCCTGCCCCCAGACTACAGTAGGTGATCAGGAGCCTGGACACTCCCTTCCCAGAACGTATCACAGCTGGAATCAAATAAATAAGTTTGTCTTCTGCCAGAATCTGATCTTATTCTGGCATGAATACTGATCTGGCATGAATATTGATCATGCAACACACCTACTGCATGCCACGTGCTGAAGAGATGCCTCTGAATATGCGATACCCATCCCTCTGTGAGTTCTCTATTCCTGTTGGGGAGACAGACAGAAACACATAGACAAACATTAAAATAATTGCAAATTTTGGTAAGGGTCACAATGAAAACACGGAGAGGAATAAAGAACAATCCTTGGGGGTTTACTTCAGCTGGAAGGACACTGTGCCGATGAGGGGTTCACAAAATATTAAGGGAATGTTGAATAAATGATTAATGATAAAAGGTCCCCAAAGGTACCAAAAAGTCTCTAAAATCATCATGTTTGTTTTCACGCTGAGGCCGTAGTGAGTGGGGATCCCACTTGGGGCCTGGCACGAGGAGTCTGAGCTGGAGAAAATGTAAGGTTCAAGGCTGACTGGAGGAGACAGGCAGGAAATCAATTAACCATAGGACAGCCTGTTAGGTATGCAAAATGGCCTGAGCATGTGGCAGAAATTCTCAACTCAGCTCTGCCAGCACTCTGTGCCTTTGGCAAAACCACTTGACAGAGCCATAATCATAACAGATAAAAATGCATTGAATGATTTCTAGATGTATTTTACCAAGTATTTTACATAAATTGTTTGATCTTCACACTGACCCTATGATGTGGTGATTATATACATTATTATTATTAAATAATAACATAACAGTAATGATAGCCATAATTATTGTTACAACATTTTTATTATTATAATGATGGTATAATTATAATCATCATATTATTATCATTATTATTACATGCCACAGACTGCTCTAAGCACTCTATTAATATTCCTCACTTAATTTGCACAGCCTCACTAGGAGGCAGTTACTACTGTATCTACTAGATTGTAAATTCCATGCAACTCCACATGCAAGAGCCGGTTTGCTTTTCCTCAGTGCATCTCCTGGGGCAGCACGGTGTTTATTGAATATCTGTTGATTTGAATTGAATCCACGACACACCAAATGGTACCCAATTCTTTACCCAAGGTCATGTAGGCAGTAGGTCAACTCGGATGTGAATGCTCAGTGTCGGGATCCAAAGTGCACACAGTCAACTTTTTTATTCTGCTGGTTGAGTTCTTCCCTTTCTTTGCCTGTGATGATCTTTGAAGTCCTCCGTGGTTCTGAATCTTGACATCAAAACCATATCACAGCCCTGCATCTGTGAGTGATCTGCCCACATGCTTGGGGTGAATCAGGGAGAGACAAATTGAGGGAAGGTATTTGTGAGGAAGCATTCCCAGCAGTCTGAGTGCTTCCCGGTTTAGAAAAAGGGGTGGAAAGTAAAAGAGAAACAGCTCTCCCAACTAAGCTGACAAACTGGAACAGCACGGGAGTTTGTCACCGAATCTAATGCACGGGCAGAAGGAAGGCAGGTGAGTGGCCAATGAGGAAGAGTTCTAGGTGAACATTCTCAAGGTTGACATTTCTTGTCATTCCCGTAAGTTTCTATTTTTTAGGGTAAAAACACTACTCTTTTTTATTTTAACATTTTTATATATGTATGAATGTATGTATGTATGTAGCCTCCATGCCCAGCATGGAGCCCAACATGGGGCCTGAACTCATGACTTTGAGATCAAGACCTGAGCTGAGATCAAGAGTCGGACGCTTAACTGACTGAGCCACCCAGGCACCCCTAAAGACACTACTCTTAAAAATTATACAAAAAAAGCATGTTTATCACAAATAGTGACATAAAACAACACTTTGAGATGGCTGCCACCCAGCATCAGAGATGGGGTAACGTATCAGTAAATGGACAGGCAACGTTTGACTAGAATGAAATTTTGTCTTCAGTTCTGGGGTATATGTTTAAAACTTTGGCAGCCCTAAAGGTTGACAACAAATAAACTCAAAATTGTAAAACTGAATGGCATCCCTGTTGGAAGCTTAACATCCTACGACACCCTGAAAGAGTTCTGCTACAGGATACTAGGCATTCAGTAAGGTAAGTGAGACCACCCAGTCTGATTCACATTTTATTGTTTTACTTTCTGTATAGCAACTATTCTTACCTGATATGATCCTGCTCATTTATTTGCTAATTCAGTTGTCTGGCTCCTCCTATAGCAAGATGATTAAAGTTACCTACCTGCCTAGAACAAAGTTCATAATGGATGCTCAATTAATATTAGTTGTAATAAAGAATGAGTGACACAGATGAAATATACCTAATATTCTGCCTCCTCTAACTTTCCATTAGCTTCCTTCTATCCCACCTAGATACTCAATATTAATAGCATAGAATGTATCCTTTCAAATATTTCTCTATGTTCAATATAAACAAACAAGAATATTCACTTTTTCTTAGCTATTATACTATTAATGTTATTCCAAATCCCCTTTTAAAACTAACTCATCACAGGGGCACCTAGGTGGCTCAGACATTTAAGCATCTGTCTTCGGCTCAAGTCATGATGCTCGAGTCCCAGGACTGAGGCCCGCAACAGGCTCCTGCTCAGCAGGGTGACTGCTTCTCCCTCTGTCCCTCATTCCTCTCGTGTTCTTTCTCTCTCTCTCTAAAATAAATTTTAAAAGTCTTAAAAAATAATAATAATAAAACTAACTCATCACAGATATTCCTCCAGGTCAATAGAAATTGGTAACCTATTGATTTTTTAATCTACATAATAATCCATAATATGAATAGACCACAAGTTATCCTACCATTCCACTAGTGATATGTATTCAGATTATTTCCACCCTTCCCATTATAAATAATGCTGCCACAAATACCCTTGAACATATATCTGCATGTGTTTCTACATCATTCCTATAGGTTAGAGACCCCAGATTGGGTTTGTACTAGTTTTCTATTGCTGCATAACAAATTGCCACAAATATAGCTACTTGAAGCAATATGAATTTATTATCTCACAGTTTCTGTGGGGCAAGTATGGGTCACGTGGGTCCTTTCTCAGGCTTTCATAAGACTATAATGAAAGTATCTTCTGGGATGTATTCTCATCAGGTGACTCAACTGGGGAAAGATCCACCTCCAAGCTCACTCAGATTGTTGACAGAATTCATTTTCTTATAGCTGTGGAACCAAGGTCTCATTTTCTTGTTGGCTATTGGTCTAGGGCCTGTCTTAGCTCCCAGAGGTGCCCACAGCTCCCATCATGTGGCCCTGTCCACACAGAGTTCACAACATGGCTGCTTGCTCCTTTAAGGCGAACAGGTACATTTCTCTCCCTCTGGTCTGTTAAGATAACTTAATCATGGGTATGATATCCTATCACTTATTCTATAATCTATTGATTAGAAGCATGTGATATGATCTGCCTGCACCAAAGAGGAGGAAATTATATAAGGCTATGACTCACTGGGGGTCACTTAGGGTGTGCCCACCATAGGCTTGCTGGGTTAAATGTAAGTATAATTCAATATCACAAGATGTGGTCAAATCACACAGTACAAGGGCTATAGATTCCCTTCCTACCAACAATGTATGAGCCTATCTGCTCCCCAGTGCCCTTGGTGGCTTTTTTTCTAATTTATCTAGCTCCCTCATTTGGAGATATTTAAGAGTTTTAGTTGTTGGGTTTTACTTATTTTATATAGAACAATGGTTAGCTTCAGAGCCCCAAGTAAATGGATTGTAGCACAGACTAGTGCTTGATAGGTCAGGTGACAGACTTGCTTTGATTGAAGCTCTACACCTGATTGTCTCTGAGACCTTGGGGGGGTTCTGCAGCCTCCCTAAACCTCAGTTTTTTCTCTATAAAAAGGGATAACCATAACACCCACCTTATTTAGTACTTGCGACAATTTAATGGGATAATAAATGTAAGTTCCTTAACCTTGTGCCTGATAAATGGCTCGGAATGGACTGAATGGGTATAAGATGGGGCCAGCATCACCAATAGCAGCAGTACCTTCAGCATCATTACGAACATCGGGGAACAACTCCTTGACCAACCTTATGGGACACTGTTTTATGGAACCATCTTGCTTATTAATATCTGAGTAAACGCCCTAGATTGAATCTGAGGAGTGACAGGACTAATGTAGTTGGGGAAGTTATATTTCTTTAAATATGGACCTGTCTGTCTGTCTATCTATCCATCTATCTATCTATCCTTATGAGAGATTAAGAAGACCATGAACTAAATATAGAACTTGGATCTCTGGCCTTTTGAAATCTTGCTTCTTGATTCTTTCCCAACCATATTTAGTAGAAAGTGTATCTACGCAGAGCAGAGGCAGGCCATGTTTAAGGAGACAAGACTGGTTTGTAATTTACAACATTGGCTGAAGACTCAGATGAACTCTAATTGGAATCCTAGATCCATTTTATCTCTATTACCCTTGGTACTATACACTTTTGAACAAAAGATCATAATTCATTAGAAGGCTTGATGAATACTCAGTGAACAAAATAAGTCCATGACAAAGGAACTTGGGTTTCACTGACAGAGACAACAAAGAAATAACAAGTACTTGTGTGACATGGTACAAGTTAGTGAGAAGCAGGGAAAGACAAGTAGAATGGAAGTATTTTAGAAAGGAGATTTGGAAGAGGCTCCTTTGAGGAGGTAAATATCAGAGGCAGAACCTGCTTTGTTAAGGTCATTATGAGGATTAACTGAGCATATCAAGTCTTGAGAATAGAACCTGACAGATACACTCGCAATAATCTCTCCTAGTTTTTGTAACCTTTCATAAGTAATGACACAAATCTGTCCATGTAGTCCTTCAATAAACACCCACACTTTGGAGCTGGAAGAAGCAGGCTTATGGACATGAAGATATGAATGTGTGAGCCAGAGGGCAGTGATCAGGGATGGGACGCTAGATTCCCATAACTGGGCAGTGTGATTCCAGGTGAATCACAGCATCTTCTCATCTTGGCTGAACCAAAGGGAAAAGGGGTGTGTGTGTGTGTGTGTGTGTGTGTGTGTGTGTGTGTGTGCATGCATTGGCAAAGGGAAAGTTATTATAGCCCTAAGTCTCTACTTTTGATATATTCTTTCCTTTACCAGCAATTTCTTGAGAAACTGAGAATCCGTTCAGAGGGTCAACCGCCTCAACCCTTTCCTGGCTGGGGATGACTTCCTCTGCTCTCCTCTAGCCTTTATTTTTGCCAGTGATCTTAAGCAATGCCTATTTCATCTTGGACCAGGTTTGGGATGGACCAAGCCTGTTACTTCTTGCCATTTGCTTCCCAGATGGATTATTTCATTTACTTGTTTACACAGTGAAGCAAAATCAATGCAAAGTCATCTTTTTTTCCCCCAGTACACGTGACTGTCCAATCCCAGTGGAAGAGTGCTTAAATTGCGTGATCCATTGCTTAAAAGGGGACAGAGCATTTAATTACAGTTTAATTATCTTTGTAGCTGTGGGGTTCAGTGGGGATTGGGTTGGTGGGTGGGCAGCTGCAGCATCTGCTGCCTTTTCTGAGAGTGAACTTGTTTGTAATACAATCAGATTCGCTGGTTATAGCTTCCCAGGCCCTATCAACTGAGAATTTCATTGCTTTTAAATTGCAAGGCTTTTGTTATCACTACAACTGTGAACCAGACAGCCAGAATGAAAGCAAAAAAGAAATGCTACGGAGGAGGAAGATTGAGTCACAGCTTCGGTCTAGCCCAAGTTATGGAGAATGCAACTTTCTGAAGATTATTGGCAACCTTAGTTCTTCATCCACAATGGCATGGGCTGCTTTTTATTTGCAACTTCCTGATGATTATCCTCGGCTGAAGCTTAATTGTGGCCTCTCTGCATTTTTGCCGCAGAGGTGTCTGAAACCGATAATATAATCTTTTTTTCCCTCACACAAGGAAAGGGAGCAAAGACTGTTTCCATACAAAGATGATACAAGAATATAAGCATTGTGCAGATGACTTCAGAGTCTGTCTGCATCTGGCTAATAGGGTAGATAACAAAAACAGTTATCAGAAAGAAGAGCCAAAGAATAAAATGTCGTTTCCCAGAACCTGGGCTACATTTCTATTTGTAATTTCAGCTGGGTGTGCATTAAAGCTCAATGGAGCCATCAGGAGTGAATAAACTTCATGGTGAGAAAGTTTCGGCTCATGGTTGTCAGCTGTGAAGGGGGGGACAGCAAGAGCTGGGTTTGTCACTTAAGCTTCTGCTATGAGGGGACTGTACATTGGAGGCGGGGACAAAAAGTGATGAAATCTCAGTGAGTCTTCAGGATTCAGCAAAGACGTTTCAGGACCAGAGGGTCCGGGAAGATGTTTTGGCATCGACGCTGGCAAAATGGTGTCTTTTTCTGGCTTCGGCTTCCGACCTTGGTGATGGTGTTCCCGAGTCAGCTGCCTGGAGTCCACCTGCCGCGTTCCATCATGTACTTTGCACAGATATTTAGTGCTCGGGGGGTGGGTTTTATGTGGCATTTAGTGTGCCCTTATGTGTAATAAAATGTTAATTCCCCACGATTTTATTTGCACAAACCTATCTTCACTTATTCATATTGGTACTGATTTAGGGTTGTCGAATGACAAAATAAAGGGATAGAATCCATCAAAATTCTGGAGACTGTTGTCTCTCCTCTCTTTCCTTGTGTCTTCCCTAAAAATGCAGTTGCAAAGACAGGGAGCTGTATCCTGGAGAGGCAGGGACCTCTTTTTGACCGAGGGCTATCTGTCAGGTAAGGGAACGGACTTTCATCTGATGTCTACTTTGAAATAACTTCCTTTTCACTATTATCCTGAGAGAGAAGAAGATCTCCTCATTGTAACAGGAAAACATGGAGGGTGAGAGGCTAAGGGGCTTACCCGGCTGGAACGTGTGGTCACAAGAATTAGTTTCCTATTGCTGCAATAGTGAATCACCACCAATGAGGTGACTGAACGCAGATTTATTATCTTAAGTTCGGGAAGTCAGAAGTTCGAAAATCAATGTGTCAGCAGGGTTGTGTTCCTTCTAGAGGCCCTAAGGGAGAATCTGTTTCCTTGCCTTTTGCCGTTTCTAGAGGCCACCTGCTTTCCTTGGCTCAAAGCCCACTTCCCCTGTCTTCAAAGCCAGTGGCCCAGAATCTTCAAATCTTTCTATCTCTGACCTCTGCTTCTGTTGCACATCGCCATCTCGGACCCTCCGTTGGACCACCGGATAATCCAGGAGAGTCTCCCCATCTTCACTTAATTACATCTGCAAAGTCCGTTTTGTCACATAAGGCAACATTCAGAGGTTCTGGGGTTTGGGACATGAACATCTGTAAGGGGCATTATTCAGCTTACCATAATACCAGATCTATAGCAGTTAGGGTTAGGAGAAGAAACCAACCCTATTCTTGAGGATACCTCTGGACAAAAGGGCTTGTGGTTCACAAACTTTATGGAAATTTCTAGAAATACACACACACACACACACACACACGAATGAATGACAGAATCATATATGGAAATTTCTAGAAACATATACACACACACATATGTATGTTTCTAGAAATTTCCATAAAGTTTGTACACATACACATATGTGTATATATATATGAATGAATGACAGAATCATATATATACACACACACATATATATATATATATGATGCTTCTTGATTCAGGTGGATGATTCAGCCTCCGCAGAACCCATCCACCTCCCTTCCCTCTTGGAGTGAGTGCTTACTGCACACATGTCCTTGAAACCTTTCCCACCCTAACACAATCCCCCTGCATTCCCTTCATACCAGGAATCAGATCCCATATGTATTTAAAAAAAAAAAAAGTAACTCTAGGGGTACCTGGGTGGCTTCCCTCTTCCATTTCCCCTGCTTGTCTTCCTGCTCTTGCTGTCTCTCTCTCTCTGTCAAATAAACAAATAAAATATTTTTTAAAAATTAGTTCCAGAAGAGAGGTGATCTATTCCCCTCTAGTTTTATATGCATTTCCAAATTTATCATCAATTCCATAAGCTGGAAATTAGCATGACTTGTGAAGACCTATGCTCACGAATGTTTGTGTGTTGGGTGGGTGTAGAAGACAGAATTTTGGCTCTTTTAATATTCCCAGTTTTGCACCTGGGAATGTTATGTTATCTGGCAAAAGGGACTTTGCAGATGCAATTAAGTTTGCTAAAATAGGGAGCATCCTTAATAGGCTGACCTTAAAATAGGGAGGTTATCTTGGATTATCAGAGTGGGCCCAGTGTAATCACATGGGTCTTTAGAATAGAGCTTTCTCCTGACTGAGAGCAGAAACAATTCAGAGCAATTGGAAGCAAGAGGAGGGATGGATCCACTCTTGCTGGCTTGGGAGATGGAGGAAGCTATGAGTCAAGGGATGTGGACACAAATGACCACAGCCAGGAGTCAAGGGATGTGGACACAAAAGACCACAGCCAGTTTGTAACCTCTGGAACACTGTAGTTCTTGTTGCAAGATCCAGGGTGGGTGGCCTGAGTAGCAACTGATTTCATAACACACCTTGATAATAGATTTAGTCCGCTCAGCCGACCCATGAGTTTGTGAAACTTCAGTCAACTTGTTTCTTTCAGGGTTATTCTGCCAGAGTCCTTTTCAGAGCCTGGGTTATGGCAGCTATCCAACCACTGAATGACAGAAATATTCACTGAAAAGGACCACAGGTCCTTTGTACAGAGGACAGAAGACAGTGATGAAAACATACAGAGTTCAGTAGCTCCATTAAAAGTTGTGTTTTGAGTAAATCACCAACCAAACCCATCTCGGTTTTTGTGTCTGTTAGCTATTCCTCAAAAATCTATTTTTTTAATGAGTTCATGAGAGTGTAGCCCATCCTTAGCCCATTGTAGTGATGTGTAAGTACTGGTACCAAAATAAGTACTGTCCAGGTGCTGGTGATATGCGCATGAAATTCAATATCCACTCATAGAACTCATGGTCTACCAAGTGAAGGAAACACACTTAAGTTTCCGGATCACTACGCTTCTTATATCTAGATTCCATTTGAGGCATCTTGATTAATTGAGGTTTTATGGGTATGTGGAAGAGTTGCCATCTTAATCATAATATCCTTTTGAATTTCAATGTATTTCAGACCAACTGCCCTGAATCGAACAGAGGTAAGGTGATTCTTGTGGCTTACCTACAAGTGAGGGCCACTTTCTATGAGTAAATTACATATGTTTATTTTCCCATTATATCCTCAAAAACACTGTGTGGTAGAGATGTGTCCCCTCCATCTGCAGGAAAGTAATGAAATCTGAAGCTAACTATCTTGTTTGAAGTTATTCACCTAGCAATGGTTTTATTAATCAAGAAGCTTTAGAAGCAAATGGGGGAAAAAGCATCCAGATTGAGAGAATAAAGGGAGGGTGTTACTTTGTGAAATTGCAAAGCTTAGGAATAGAACCAGGGACCATGATATTAAATCTCTATCTTTTAGATTTCTTGTTTGTTTTGTTCTGGATTAGCTTGATTCAGCATGCACATTTCATCCCTTTGAGCTTCTCTGCATATCTAGCATATAAGTAGGCTTTATATCCTAGGTCTATTTTATAGCAGTCCCATGAAAAGTCTCAGGACTGAGTCTTGTTGGAGTGGAATTCCTGAACCAAGGTCAGAGAAATTCAACTTGCTGTTGTGGCAGATGGTATTTTCCCAAAATGGCCACAACAGTAGTCCACTTTGGTAGGCTCTTGCAAGAACATTGCCACAACCTATTGAAAGATAGTCTATCCCTTTTCTAGAAATTGGGTGAGTTTTTGTGATTGCCTCAGTGAAGAAAATGGTGGCAGGGATGCTGTAGAATGTCCAAGGCTAGATCATAAAAAGTGAGCATGCTTTACCTGGATCTTTGTCTCTTAAAGATACTCACCTTTGCAATACTGCTATGTTGCAAGGAGGCCCAAACTATATGCAGGGGCTACGTGCAGGAATTCTAGGCAACAAGGTTAAGGTCCCAGCTGACAGCAATCACTGCGTACCAGTCTTACATGCGTTAAGACTTTAGATGATTCCAGTCCCTGCCTTGCAGCTGACATTGAGTGGGGCGGAGATGAACTATCTATCATTGCTGAACCCCATCTGGATAGCATATTTGTGGACAAAAAGGGATGCTTTTCTTTATCTTAAGCCACTATATTTTGGGGAGATTTGTTGTGCAACCATGGTAACAGGAGCTTTGATCATATTTGAGTTCTGTGAGTACAACTGGGGTTGGAAATGTATAGAATGGAAATGTATAGAATGGAAGTTCTCTAACTCAGTCATCTGCAGGGACATAGAATAAAGGGAAGTCGTTTGTAACATAAAAATTGAGGTAACATGGCCAGAAGAGGGAGGATGAGGATTAACAGACACAACGACAGTTACCCTTTACAGTAGTAAAGGAAATCTCTCATCTTCAAAATTCATTCTCTTCTTACTTCATGAGGATGTTCCTTTCATACCATGAGTTCCCCACAGTCTAAGTGGGACAGAATGTAAAAATATAAATTACAATATAACATGAAAGGTGATTATCCTTTCCACTAGAGCAGATAATTGAAGACTGGCTGCTTTAAGTAGCATGCATTCTGTTTCCATCTCACAGCCTGTGAAGGTATAGTCCAGCAGGCCTGAGGTGGCTCTTGAGATACAATTCCTTGCCCTAGTGTCTACGGGGGGAGTGACAGATCCAAGTCATATTTGATGTTTTCATTGCTTATTTATGTAAGTTTTCATAAGGCAAAAAAGGAATCTGGGTCCAGAAGGCAAATGAAAAATGTTCATTGAATTAACTTGAAATTACATTCATATTATATTTCTTCCCTGGAATTGGTCTCTAAGCCTCAATGGTAGAGTAAGCACATGCTGATCGCATGGATTTCTTGGGAGCTTGGTGGGGGCGGGGAAGTGGCTACCACGGCAGGCTGACACACTGGTGATTTGTTATGAGCCCCCAAATGGGAATATGCTTCAGGAATGCCTTCTGATGAGTGCACAGTGACAGAATAATTTATAATCATTCAATATTCCACTAACTGATGGCAATGTCATTAATGACATTAATGTCATCCTAGGGAAATAAAATTCTTCCCGAGTTCGAAGTGGTTATCAGTTGTCTTGCCAGTATTCAAGTGAGAAAATAGATCTGGGAGATATTTTTACATATTAAATGGAGTAAGTGGATCCCTGCCTCTAACCATTCCATGTAAATTTGCTGATTCTTACCAAGTTATTGCTGTACAAAACCACCTGCATTCTATCACCTGCTTCTAAGACCAAAACAAGCAAACAAAAAAACTACACTGATTCTCTGTTGCATAAAGCTTCTCTGAGGACCTATACAGTCTTCTGAGTCTTAGCCTCATCCTACTACTAGCCTTGTCTCCTTTGTGTCTACAGGCTGTCTCAGGTGTCTCATTTTGCCCAGGCCAATTCTTCTTCCAGAGGTATCTTCCCTCCATTATCCACATCTTACATGCCTTGTCAGTTTCCTAGACACGACTTAAGGCATTTCTACTATTTCCTCTATATTCCAACCATACTATGTATTTAAATTTATCTATATATGTGTACATATTTGTATTTTAATTATGTTGTCCATGTTTAATGCACCAACTAAACTGAGAACCTGTTGACAATTGGATCATGTATAATTCATCTTTGCATTCAAGGCATGCATTGTAATAAATGATGCATGAATGGGTAGACAGCTCATTGACCAAGTGAATCATAATCAAGCTTGATAGTATGGCGCTGTCTTGGGTTCTCCAACTTTATATGAAGTCAAGAAACAGAAGTTCTCTTTGTTTATTTTCATGATATATATGCTTTGGGTAGTCTAAGTGTTTTGAATTTCCAAATAAATTTTAGATTCAGGTCAATTTTTATTAAAAAAAAACCCCCAAAAAAAACCAAACCAAAAAAACCCCACAAAACCAAAAACCAACAGAATTATGACTGAGGTTGATGTAGTATATGTCCCCATTTACCTAGTTCTTCTTTGACTGCTCTTAGTAATCGTTTATAGTGCTTAATGTAGCCATCTTACATTATTTTACTTCTTTCTTTGATTTCAGTTCCTTTTGATGTTATAATTCATGTAACCCTTGTCTTCTTCCCTTCCCTTTCTCTCTTCCAACCTTACCCTTTCTCCCTCTACCACTCTCTCCTCTCCATCTTCCATCCAGCAAATGTATTTAAGTTGTGAAGTTCAGCATGCATATCCTGTGACTTCTTGTTAGTGGGTTTTTTCCAGAATCTTCTCCTAGGTTATTCCAGGCAATATATTCTTTTACAGGAGAATGGTTTTCTGAGGCTTCTGTAAAACTGCAGAAACTCCATGTACTTTCTCACACAAATTTCTGGAGATTCTGGGTATTTGGATGACAAATCTTCTTCATTTCCAATGCTGAAGCTGCATTTTGTTTCATGGGCTGTTTCTTTGGAGATCTTGGTGGGTGTTTGGTGCTCCTCATTAGAATACATCCTCACCTGAAGGCCTGTCATCACCTTTTTTTTTTTTTTTTGGTTATGTTTCAAGTCAACTTAAATCTAATTTTTAAAAACTATTATATGGAATAATTGAACTGATAGGGGTTTGTTTAATACTAATAAATGAAGAAACTGGTAGTGAGCAGAGCTTTTAAAGTTGTTCTTTGGTTAAAAAAATCTACATATGTTGTCATCAGGATTTTTCACTTCAAGCTCCATTCATAATGACTTTAGGTTTGATTGTATTTCATACTTGGATCATTCTATAACAGTAGGTTTAAGCATGAAATTATAGTTTGTGATGTCAAAAAGTGTCAAAGATCAGTAATTTCATATGTTCAACTAATAGATGAATTTTTGCTCTGTGTACCTGTTAGTGAATGTGTCATGCTTCTACTTATAATCGATAAATTTTTAAAAAGGAAAAAGGAAGCTTCATCATTCATTTTTTCCCCCAGAATGTTGTACAAGACAGATGATACCTCCTCAGATGGGCAGCTAGGTGACTCCTTTTCTCAGCAAAAACTTGAGGATCTGGATCAATTTCTCCTCAAATGCCTTCTTTCTTCTCCACCAGAAAAAATATATATACAATCTGAAAGAATTCTCTTATCAGAATGTATTTTCTCATGTTCTTACACTGAGAGATAAAGATTATATTCCTAACAAATACATCTTGGGTTTTAAAATTTCTACTTTAGCAAATCCTGAGCAGGCATTTTCCCTGTATTTTTTTTTTTTTTTTAATATCTTGAGGATATAGAACTTTAGTGAACCAGATGTGTAATTCAAACTTTGCAACTTTCAATAAATACTATCAGTCCCTTCACAGAAGGAAAAGACTAACTTCTAGTTTTGAATAAGGGATTTCTGCATCTCAGACTGTGCGATTAACTCAGGGCTTCCAGACTCTGACTGGTCTCAATCTCCTACTCGATCAGAGGTCAAAAATCGCATTGGGGCTGGGGGCTAAGTGAATAGCACATTCAACTTTTTTTTTAATTTTTATTTATTTATTTATTTGACAGAGAGAGAGAGAGATCACAAGCAGGTGGAGAGGCAGGCAGAGAGAGGGGGGGAAGCAGGCTCCCTGCTGAGCAGAGAGCCCGATGCGGGGCTCGATCCCAGGACCCTGAGATCATGACCTGAGCCGAAGGCAGAGGCCCTAACCCACTGAGCCAGCCAGGCGCCCCAGCACATTCAACTTTTAGCAATGCCTGGAATGTACAAAGAATAACAGAGTGGAGGGCTGGTGTCAGGCAAGTTCAATTCTCATACTTGCCTGTACAAAATCAGATTTTAAAAGAGTAGAAATGGTAAAATCACTCGAAAAGAGATTCTAAAACATACTGTCACTAAAAGAAGATAACCGGTTATTTTAGAGTTAATATGTGATTATGTGGTCATGTGGGAAGGAAAGATGTAAAGAAACCAAAGCGTGCAGGCAGGACTTTGTGTGAAGTGTTCAGGAACATGAGCAGCGGGGGAAAGTAGTCACAGATCTATAGGAAGAGGTTTGTGAAGACTAAAGGTCGTGATGCATTAAACCTTGTGGAAATATTATCTAAAGGAGAAAATGCTTCATAGCGATGTGTCAAGCGAGAAGACAAATTGGAATTGGCACATCTGCTTGGGGCGTAGTGAGAAATGAAATGATGGCACAGCCATTCATTCATTTTGTCTCCATCTTCTTTACCAAGAAATGTGACTTTCAGTCTAAAAGTGTCAAACAAGCATCATTAAGGGGAGGATTAAAGACATATTACAGCATTAAAATAAGTCAGGGGTTGGCCAAGTTTTTCCAGAAAGGCCTAGAATCTTTAAATAGTTTTAGTTTAAGGAACCTTGTCTTTGGCAACTACTTAGCTCCGTGGTCACAGCATGAAGGCTTCCTAGATGATATATAAACAAGTAAGTGTGGCTGTGTTCTAGTAGCACTTAATTTAGGGAATTTTGAATTTCATGTAATTTTCACAAGTCATGCAATGTCATTCTACTCTTGATTTTTTTTTTAACATTTTAGAACTATTTTATAAAAAATGTTTAGCTGTTGAATGCTATAAAAATGTTTTGGGCCAAAGTTGGCCCGTGGGCCAAAATTTCCTGACCGCCAAAGAAGAGATCACTTGGTCACTTTCAAGGTGAAATGACATTCTCTACTACATTCAAACTCGGACACGGGGCTAAGGAATCACTGCTATCCATCCAGAACAGATGGTATTGGCTGAGTGAAGGATCAAATTTGGAGACAGACGTGTAGTAATTTTCTAAAAGGTGGTAAATTGTCACTTCTGGGAACCATAGACCAGAATGTTTGAGATCAATCACTGCAATATATTGGAATGCATTATTAAATAAGCAAGCACACTAAGAATTGATTACTCCCTAGTGTGAGTTAACAAAAATAAATGTCAAACTTAAAAAAATGGTAAATCAAATTATTAAAAGAGATGAGTGGCATAGACAGAAGATATATTGAGATTGCAGGAAATATTTGGCAAAATTTTTTCAACACATACTACAGGACAGAAGGAAGAAATCAGCTAAATAATAGCACAATTATGTAGGATGTGATTATTTTAACAATGGCCAGTGTGTATTAATTGATGACTCCACACTAAGTTGATGATATGAGATACCTTCTAATCTCTTATGATACTACATGCTAAATTATATGCTTAAAGACCAGATCAGCATTCCGAATTGCCCTTTTACCTGAAGGTCAACTTGAATTCTAAAGCCATGCTTCTCCAATTTTTAAATGGAGAAGTTTAAACCTAAGTTTAGCACAGGCTTCCAATGGAATCACATTGAAAAATACCTGAGATTATAAAATGGTAGATCCAAGCCAAAAAGACAACATGGAACAGGCATAAAAGCGAAAGTTCAATTAGGTTAAAACAAATCTCTTTATTAACATATAGATGACCAAGTTCTTAGCACAACTGCCTTTGTTATCTCTTTGGTGTCTGTATGTGTATGTGTTATTTTTCAAAAAATGGTGAGGAGGTTTGGGTTAATCACAAACCCACAATTAGTCAACAGGTTGACATTTCTGCTTGAAGATGCGTGGTACGTCTCCTTTTCTCTTTCTAGTTCCTTGTACCATAATTTAGGAAACTACAAAGTAAAGGAAGAACTGAGTTTATTTGTAGTTGGGGAATTTTTCTTATCAAGACGACAACTTGGAAACATTCTTGGTAGCCATTTTGTCTAGTGAGGTCATGTTTTGGATGGCTTGGCTGGGTTAAATTTTTATAACGTGGTTGCTCATAATGGGCCATCTGCAGTCATAAATGTTGAGTTGATTACATTTTTGATCCAACTCTATATTAAATGCACCAGACCATCAATGTAGGAGGTAACACAGCTTGGCAACAAATGCTATACTGATGATGGTAAGAATATAACAAAACTTAGGATCTTGTAATAGAGTTTCTAGCAATTCACTTTGAAGTGTTATGCAAATTATTCAAGGACTTCAGTTTCTTTAACTCAAACAGAAATACCTGTGTAATTGGGAATGAGGTGGAGATGCCAATTCTCTATATTTCTGACTATATTCTTTCTTTTTGAGCCTCTGCGAAATAAGGAGATATATATTTTTTTTCTTTTTTTTTTAATTTTAAATTTTTTTAAATTTTTTGGTCTCTGCCCCAAGTTCTTGACGCAGGTTCCTAAAATCTTATAATCTGAGTGATAGGGGTGCTAGGAGCTTCTTTTGTTTTATTATTTGGTCTTTGACCATGGTTTCTGACACAGAGCTCCTAAAACCCTTGTCATCTCCTGGGTGATGGGAGTGTCTTTTGTTTTAATTAGGTGACTCCTGGATAGCTTCAGGATGGTGCTGTTCATCAAAAATAACAAGCGTGACTAGAAGCTTAGAACTTTCAGCCTCTCTCCCCCTCCATCTTCTACAGAGGGAAGAAGGCTAGAGATTGAGTTAATAATCAATCATGCCTCCATGAAAATCCCTGAAGTGTAGAGTTCAGAGAGTTTCCAGGTTGGTGAACACATCTATGTGTTGTGAAGGTGATGTACCCCAACTCCACAGGGACCGAAGCTCTTTAGCTGAGCACCCTCTGGACCTTGTTCTATGTACCTCTTTGTCTGTTCATCTGTAATCTTTAGGATTTCCTGTATTATAAAATAGCTGGTAAATACAGTATACCATTATGGTAGCCTGAGGTGGAGATCCTGGGAACTTCCAATCTGTAGCTAGTTTGTCAGAAGTATGAGAGGCTCCAACTTGTAATTAACATCTGGAATAGAGGCAATCTTTTGCCATTAGGACCTTAACTTGTGAGGTCTGATGCTAACTCCAGGTAGATAATGTTGGAATTGAACTGAATTGTAGGACACCCAAATGGTGTTGGAAAATTGGTTAGGGTGAGAAAAACCCATACATTTGTTGTCAGAAGTGGTGTGAATAAAGGAAAGCCAGCTGTTGTCCCATTTAGCTTCAGAATCCCTCTTAACACAGATAACGACTTAGAGTTAGATTTGACATAGAAATTGAAGAATATCTGTCATGCCTAGGTGAGATGATTTGTGGAGTTCCTTCCCACATGAGTCTGAAGATGATTTCCCAAATATGGGGTTTTATTCTATTCTCATTGCTCTTTTGTTCTTTGACATCTGTCCACATGTCCCTCTTTTATCAAATATCATATAGTAAATCCTTATAGTTTGTCAATATTTTAACATTGTTATTATTTTTAAAAGATACTTCTAGACTTGCTAGGTTAAACTTTGGGAGTTTTGCAAAATAGTCCCTCTGAATCTTGTAACAGCCATTCTAAAATATAAAGGTGGATATCTAGAAAGTGGTAATCAATGCTATATGAAAAACTATAGTGTAGAATTCCTCCTCCCAAAAGATGTTAAGGTCAATCAATAGATCTAGGGGATGAGGGTAATTCTGCTATCTTAGAATGACAAATTGGGACATTAAATTCCCACTCTATATTCAAACTAACTTTCTGTCCAATATCCAATACCTTTGCAATTCAATATGGCAGTCATTCATTAATTTCAACTCAGTAGAGTATGAGTCTCTAATCTGGAGGCATGTCAAACAATGCTTAATAAGGCAAACTGACAATGCTACCATTTTCTATTGGTATCTTTTTTCAAGTATTCCTGTTCTCCACATACTTCCTTTTCACTTTGTTCTTTTAGGTTTCTTTTCTTTCTCTCCCCACTCTTTTTGTGTTTCCTTCATTTTCCATTCACCTAAGCCACTCTTTGGCATATATCATTGTGGTGCACTCATGGAAGTAGAGACATATGCTGTGGCTGTCTGCCCAGATGTGTATATAATATATGAGAGACATTTAGCGATGGTTTGAAATTCTAAGTACCTTTGATTTTTGGTTCTTGGTCCTATTCTAAAGAGGGCTTCCCTCCTCCATATACTGGGCTACTGGAGGACCTCCTTTTCTCCCTGGTGGCACACTAGTGGTGTAAGGTGCATACCTTGTTTCTATGTGTGCCTACAAAATTGTGCTGGAGGGCAGGCTTAATGTCATTCTTAATTTTAACGTTTAAAGCTTTCCCAAATCAGATGCCATTAACATCAATTACAGGTAGTGAAACCAATGCTCTGGGTTCACAGAGAAATAGTCTGGTTGGGAGGAACTATCACAAGTGCATCCCTACCCTTAAAGAAAATAATGTGTTCAGCTGGGGTCTGTGTGAATCAAGTCAGTCTGGATGCTCTAACCCACCTACTTCACCTGGTGTGGATTCTAATACTTCTCTAGTTCCCCCCTAGATATCCACTTTTTCTTCCTCAAAATTCAGTCAGGTTTGGATCTGGGGCAATGAACTCTATCACATACAATCCCCCTCTGCTAATCAGACTAACCATGTATTATATTTACAGACTGTTTGGAATTTCTTCTTTGGGAAGAAGTTATTCATTAGAAGAAGTTTGTGGGATGCTGAAAAATCATCTTTTACAATTTAGGCACGCAGTGGAAAGATTTACAACATATTTTCTCTTTGACTCCTTCCAGCTGCCTGGAGCAAACAAACATTCATCTTCTGCTTCCTTTAATAGGATCTGACTTGTGACATCATGCTCTGAAAGGCTGCAGTTTAATGGGTGTGTTTTCTCTCTCACACACATATATTATGCAGCGACTCTAGGATTTCATTTTTATTTTCTTTTATTTTTTTAAGTCTGTAGAGGCCAACCGCTTTGGGGTACCCTTCTCCTAGAGACTGGTGATGCCAAGGTAGCATTCTGGCTGGGTGAAGTGCATCATAAATAAATATCCTCCCATAATGTACGCTCAGGGCTTGGCTTATACAAGGATGACTTGTCTTGCCAGCTGAGCGCAACACTGAGTTGCTAACAATGACATGTATCTTCATTAAGTTTCCAAAGCAACAGGCTAAATATGTCTGTACAATATTGCATATTCATTTTTAAGGCAGGTATCCTTGATTCTGAAGTTGCTGGAATGGTAGCTTCAATGAGTTTGAAGCCCTTTGCCCAGAATGTTGACCTTGGATGAGAGAATAACATGACACTATGCTTTGCAGAGAATTGTAGCCTATTATAAACACTCAAGGGAGAATCAGGGAATCATTGACCCTTTGAGGGCAAAAATGGTCCTCAGAATCTCAGTATCGTGAGATATGGATGAAGTGAGATGCTTGCTACTTACTAGATAGGGATGTTGACATGGCATGGCTTCAAAGAACTCAAGGTGATTTGTCAATGAACTTTAGCAGCATTTCTAATGCCTAAACTTGTTCTATGATATGAGCATATCATTAATTTTTTCCTCTTGTTTCTAAGAAAGGGAATGTCAGTGCAACCACTGCAAGTTTATTATCTCCATAATGTAGGGTACTTATTAGATTGGTTAGGACTCTTTCAGCTCCAAGAGGAAAACAAAACAAAACAAAACAAAAAAACCAACTCAAGCTCACTTTGGAAAACAAAGCTGAAAAGTTGAGGGTCATGTTGCTTCCAGGCATGTGACCAGATTCAGGATTCATACCATGTCAACAGAACTTCCTCTTGATCTCTTAATGCTTCATTCAGTAGGACTGAGATTATGGTCAATGTCTGTGTGGTTTACCATTCTGCCCATCACCCCATTCTAGGCTTTCCCTCAGTGATGGCAAGTTGACTGCTGTACAACATCACAGATTAAAGTCTACCCAGAGGGGCACCTGGGTGGCTCATTGGGTTAAAACCTCTGCTTTCGGCTCAAGTCATGATCTCAGGGTCCTGTGATCAAGCCCCACATCGGGCTCTCTGTTCAGCAGGGAGCCTGCTTCCCCTTCTCTGCCTACTTGTGATCTCTCTCTCTGTGTTAAATAAATAAATAAAATCTTTATAAAAAAACAAAAACAAAAAACCAACCAACCAAACAAACAAAAATAAACTCTACCCAGAAACAGCAAGCCCCAACTCGTTCCTACAAAATTCCTGAGATCCACTCTAATTGGATTCATGCCTGAACCTGTTACTGTGACCTGGAGAACATGGTGTGCTGAAGCTAGTATTTGACCTCTCCTCAACCCAGGTAGACCCAGAGGGGAGAAAGTGGACTCCAGATAAGAATCCATTCTTCTGCTGAAAAACGGGAGGCCAATGACATGCATTTGGTGCTTATATCGTACTCATCCATTATGGGTTGAGTTGTGTCTCTCTCCTGCACCCCTAAATTCAGAGGTTGTAGTCCTAACCCCTAGTACATCAGAATGTGACTGTGAAACAGGGATTAAGTTAAAATGAGATCATTAGGTGGGTCCTAATCCAATCTGACTGGTACCATTATTTTAAGAAGAGGAAATCTGGACACCCAAAGAGAGAAATAAATAAGCAAGTGGTTAAGCCACTGCTATTTTGGGTGTTTTTTTTTTTTCTTTCAGGAATTTAATATCTCAAACAGTGCAGCAACCGTCACCTCTTTAAGCATCTTGACTTCATATTAAGATTTTGTCGTACTCTTCAGTTTCCCTCTAAAACATATTATTAGCTTTAATTCTTCAAGGCCCAGAGAATGAACACAGAGGAGGGCTGCATCTCAAAGTCAAAACAAATGGTCTAAAGCCAGTTTTTGCAATTCTTTTTATTTGCTTTCTGTTCGCTTGAACTTAGATCATGCAAATGTAGCGTGGAGTGCAATCTTTAGGTGAGAATTTGAAAGTTAGACACCATAATCAGATTTCTCTGTTCCTTATATCTTTGAGTCTGTGAAGGATCATTTCTGCTGTAGTGCTTGCTGTTTTATTAGCAGTACGAAGCAAATATTTTTAGCTGACACAATAAAAAATACACCATTTAAAAAATAAATAATGCAGAGTGTTTTCAATACTTCTTTGAAGACACATAAAAATGCCCTATTTCAATTATTTTAGCAGCTCTTTTCACTGTTGAATACTTGCTTCCAGGACCTGTCTAATCTGCCCCCTCTTAGAAATTTGTCTGGTACATGAAATTCAATCGCAGTGTATGCGAACATTGCTATTGTGTTCTAGTAAGTGTAGGTTATCATTATAGCATGTGTCAGTCACGAGAAAAAAATTAACTTCAAGACTCTCTATAAGTGTACGCGAGCTTAATAAATTCTAGACAACAGATGTAGCCTGCCAGTCTCTCCTTCTGCCACTTTCCCCAGTTCAATAAAGAAATACAGATGGTTATGTTCACTCTGGTCTCTTGAATCTTGGCATGAAGGCACTGACTTTGTTGATCTTTCTCTGGAAACTTCCTTTGACCCAAAGGACCACGGCAAGCTAAGTACTGCACGAGAGTGCCTTGCACTGATCTGGCCATTTGGAATCCTGAAGCCTTTAACAGTTGAAGAGCAGCTCTGAGTACCTCTCGACATTCTGTACGGAGAGACTGTCGAGTTACATTTTCTCCTCTGCTTTTGATTTCTTACATGTACAGTCTGTGGAAGCCTGGGGCTAAGAGAAAGGTCATCTGGATCTTAGCTGTGCCTTAGGAAGAGCCAGAACTAATCTATCAGAAAAGCAAGAGAATCCAGGCATGGCTTCTAATTTTTCCTGTCAACCAAGAGAAACCAAGGTCACCTATTTTTTGGTGGTAACAAAAAAAGTTTAAGGGTGTTAAAAGAAAACAAAAGGTCCTAACATATGTATTCTATGAGATAAATGCCGTTTGGGCTCTGTAGAAAATGCTTGTTCTTTGAGGACTGGCATAGTGGTTTGTACTAGTCATGGGTGTCACAGAGAGGAGTCTGACACACTGAGAATCTGTTATACTTACATGGTCCTTATGCACAAAATACCTGGCAGGTTCCTAGGTCATTGGCAGATTTTGAGCCATGGGACTATGACACTTAGCCCTCTCAAACTGGATTAGAGGTTGACGTCTGTTCCAAAAGTAAATATAACATGGGACAGATCCGATGCTCTAATAACGCACGGTCAAAATTATGCCAGTATTGAAGGAGAGAGTCTTCAGGAATACTGTGCTGGGGGGATCTATAGGGACTGGGACCAGCCTGGACAACCTGGCTGAGGCATAGGACACAGCCTGCACCACCTGAACACCTTCCCAAGTATCATGTCACTGAAAAAATGTGCTGCCATAACTCCCCTTTTACGCACACGGAAACGGCGCCACGGGGAGGGTAAGGGACTTCCTAAGACGACATAAACCCCGAAGTGGCCAAGTCAGGAGAGGGGCCAGGAGCCTCAGGGCCCACCTGGCTGGAGGAGTCCTGCTGAGAAGGTTGCTGTGTGTCCGGGAGCTGGCGACTGGTCCCATCTGATTCTTTCCCTCGGAAGGTTTGTCACAGCACAGAGGGACAGAGCGTACAGGTGGGGTAGAATCAAAGCTGAGGCACATGGCAAGAAGGCCACGATCGAGCTTGGGAAAAGAGGAAAGAGCACGGCAATGGCCAGTCATTAGAAGAGCCACCAGAGCTCTTACCGTTAAGAGAGTACCTGCCATCCTTCCTTCCTCGGGGCATCCGCTCCACCTGGCGTAACCTGAGGCGAGTTCCAGCAGCGGGAGTGGGTGAAGTCGGAAGCCAGCCACGCACCCGGTCGGCGAGGCGAGGCGGAAGGCGGAGAAGCAGTCACTCCGATGAGCAGCCCGGTGCGTGCTGTAGTCTCGCCTCCGGCCTTAGATCAGGAGATCTCAGCTGCAGGCCGCCGTCGGGCATCTGAAAGTTTAAAGAGGCCTGCATGGGGCCCAGCCACGTGCACTGTCGAGAGGGCCTCAACAGCACGCTGCTTGGTCCAGGCCGCGACCTTGAAAATGGCTGGAGAGGCGGGAACCAGCGGGCGCACGCTCCACGGACCGGGCGGGGCCGGGAGCCTCCAATGCCGGGCGCTGGCGGGTCAGCGGCGGTCACGGCCCCTCCGTGACTTCCCAGCCCCCTCCGCACGCCGCTTTCCCGGCAAGGGAACCGGTCTGAGAGGGGCTGCGAACCGCTGCACTGGGCCTGGTGCGCCGGCGGGGCTGCAGCAGGGAGGCTGGAACTGAACTTGGAAGACCAAGTCCTGCGGTTGGAGGGAGCGAGCCCAATACCCGGTGAGCACCTTCGAGATAGCGGGCGGTGCTGGCCTCGGTCAGCCGGGTGCATCGGCTTAAAGCCGCCCGGTGCGCCCCAGCTTTTTCTTTCTGGAACACGACTAGGCCGGGTTAAAGCCGAGACACATGTCTATACTCTAAATGTCTTTGCTGGAGGGATGGGGAGGGGTGTGCTCTGTGCTAATTGCTGTTTTTGAAAACGGGGAGTTCAAGGTCTCAAGGATTACACCTCCCCGATATCAGATTCCTGCCATGAGTTGTAATGAGTTTTCTGTTCTTCAGTGCTGCTTAAGGGGTACCGTGAAAACGTGCTGTATTTTATTTTTTGTTTTAAGATTTTATTTTTAAGCAATCTCTACACCCATCCTGGGGCCGAGACGTACAACCCTGATGTAAGAGTCGCTTTGCTTTTCCAACTGAGCCAGCTAGGCTCTGCCTGCATTTTATTTTTGAAACTTGCATAAGGTAGTTTGAAAACACCAGTGGAAGTGAGTGAAGCTATTAAGTGAACTCTTTAGCTAGGAATCTAGACTTTAGAGCCACAGAGTGCCTGCCTTGGTGTTCTCTACGTGTGTGATATGGCAAATTGCTTGTGTTCTTTGTGATTCACTTCCTCCTCTGGGAAATGGGCACAGTAATAATACCTAACTTATGTAGCTTTGTAAGAAGTGAATGACCTTAAATAGGTAGGACAATTAGAACAGGCTGGTGCACAGGGAGCACAAGATCAATGTCGGGTCTTATTTGTTACTGCAGAGAGCTCAGAATTAACCTGTCATCTCATTCACATATGTGAACTTGTCTATAAATGCATCATTAATTTGGAAAACTAGCAGCTCTGTCCTCGCCATTTTTATATATCATTAGCTACTGGTGTAAAGACAGGCGGTAACAAGGAAATGTATAACATCTATCAGAATGCTATCATATCAATTTTGGGGGTGTTTCCTGTTGTTTCTCATTTGAATGTAACATATGTTATGTATCATATTCTTAAATTCCAGTATAATTAACATACAGTGCTATATTAGTTTCAGGTGTATACTATAGTGATTCAACAATTCTCTATATTGCTCAGTGCTCATCATGATAAGTATACTCACAAATTTGGAATGATTCTCGAGTTTGTATGTCATCTTTTGTTTAGGGGCCGTGCTAATCTTCTCTGTATTGTTCCAATTGTAGTAGGTGCTCTACTGAAGTGAGCACTGTAATTTTCCAGTTTTGAATTATATATATTTATTGAATACATTATATATTTTATATATCTTTTTTATGTAAAGTATCTTTCGTAACTATCCTTATATTGTATATGTACAAATACATGAACATTTGCAACATAGTAATAGTTTTTATAACATATAAACATATACATATCCTTAGAGGTACATTTTACATATGTATGTTATGTAAAATATCATTTTTATATCATTTGAGATGTGAAATATCTCAAAAATAGAGAAAGATACAGATAATAGTATAATCTGTTTTATCTTATTGTGTCTGTGTTACCCAGACATAACAAATATTAGCTTTTTTTTTTAAATATTAGCTTTTTAAAAGTTAATTTTTTAAAGACGGAAAACACTACAGATGCAATTACCTCTACTCTCTTCCATTTCCTCCCCTACCTGAGTCTTTTTCCCACTGCTAGTTAATGCTATTCTGAAACTGCTGTGTATTTTCTACATCTCTGATTTTAATACTTTAACATACATGTATGGCCCACAGGCCAATATTTAAAATGTGGTATCATATTTTTGTTTTTAAGCAAGGAAAATAATATTTTGCTAAATATATCTTTTTGCAACATCCTCTGGTCATTTCCCTTATTCACTCAACTTTTTTTTTTTTGAGATTTATTCGGGCTCGTAAATCAGCACTATTTCATTTATTTAATCACTGTGCAGTAATACTATTGTAAGAATATATCCCAATGAATTTATCCTTCTCTCGACTGATGTATATATAAGTTGTTTACAATCTTTCATTCATACAAAGATTGGTGCAGTGTGTATGGTTGTGCACATCTCCTTAGGCAAAGGTGTGAGAGCTTCTCCAGGGCACATATGTAAGAGTGGAATTGCTGGGCTGTACTTTCTTGTTTCACTTTTATATTTATTTTTACAACATCAGGCATTTATTAGATATTCTTAATTTTCAACTTTGAAACAAATTATGATCATCACCTCATTCTTATGCTTTTGAATGAGTCAACTGAAGACTAAGGTTTTAAAGGAAATTGAAAAATGCTTAGCATTTGGATCTGCTTATCTGTATAACCCAGGATTGACTTGATACTATAGGGTATGCAATACAAAAAACAAAAATGAGTTGCATAATGAGAATCATAGGAGACTAGAGCTACCACTGTTTTCTTTTCTTCCTTTCTTTCTCCATTTCTCTCTTTCTCTCTCTCTCTCTTTCTTTCTTTAACTAAGTCATTTATTTAGAGAGTGATGGGGGAGGGGCAGAGGGAGAGGAGGAAAGAGAATCTAAAGTAGACTCCATGCTAAGAATGGAGTTGGACAAGGGGCTTGATCTCATGATTCCAAGGTCATGACCCTAGTCAAAATCAAGAGTTGAATGCTTAACTGACTGAGCCACCCAGGCACCCCTAGAGCTACATTTTCTAATCACCAATGTGAATATGGTGTGCTCTTCAAAGGCATTGTTTTGCATATAAAATACTTTTACTTTAAATGTGTCTATATTGGATTTTTATTTTGATAATACATGATTATACTTGATAAGCATAAAAAGGAAGAGAAAGACTCTTAAATCTCCGGCACTCAATTTAAATCTATCATAGCCACTACTTATACTAGTTTGATATTTCCTAAGTATTTATAAGAGTGTGTGTGTGCATGTGTAATTTCTAATAAATGGTATTATAGTATATATTCAATTCGATAATAATTTGGATTTGCATTTCACTCTGAGTTTATATGTAAAATAACTAAAGTGCAGTAATGATATTTATACTACTAATGCATTATTGTTTTGCATATAGAGGCATTGATTAAGTTGTTGATTGAACACAGAAACTAAGGCCTTAGTCAATATCAAGCTTTCCTGATTACTTCAAGGATACACGTGATCACGAAGTGTAGGTGAAACAAGGAGAAGCCAAGGACTGTCAATGTTGCTCCCCAGGTCCTTTCTTGCTACATTTGGGCATGCGCCAGCCAACTTTAACATGCAGGGTGTCTAAGAGATGTATGCAGGTACATGACTTATACAAACATCTCCACTTTATACTCTGATAGCTACATAGCTCAGTCAGCATCTTTCAAGGAACCGTGCCCCATAGATCCATAGAGTCTAGATTTGTTTACCACTAACAACCCCAAACAGACCAGGTACACTGTACTGAAAGCATTTCATAGATAAAGATTCTCCTACTAGTGAATGTCACTCATGAATTTGCCAGTTGATCCATCATCAGTGTATTTTGAATATTTGACCAGGACACTTTACTTTTCCGAGACATCCGTAACAAAGGGGAGAAAAGATTACAGGCTTGCGATGCTGCAAACACTTGACTGTGACCGTGAAATAATCAGTGGTCCATGGCTAAAGCCCCTTTAGTGGCTTGGCCCATAGGTTCCATAGCAATAGCAATAAAGCTGGTGGTGATCATCTTTGGTACATGCTTTTCATTTTCTCAATGTTTGGGATAAAAATTCTATTCCTCTTCATTTCCAGACAAGCTTGAGTCCTAGCTTCTAGTCCTGTTCCCCGTAGAGCTTGTCACCAATCCTAAATTCTGACCTTCGGGGAATCCTCTAAGTGGCATGTTGGATTTGTCCCGTTCAATCCAACAAGACATCAAACCTACTAGTATTTTTTCAAGACGTACTTTAATAAGGGCCCTAACTTATTCTGGTTCCTGGATGTAGCTCTGCATTTGTTCATTTTCTGCATAAACCTAAGCTGCTCTGAATGGAAGGAGAACTCAGTTGTTTCCTGTTGATGTCCACGTAGAAATGGAGATGAGAGATGGGATAGGTTAGGTCACTGGGTCATTTGCTTTTCAGACATAGAATTCTTCCACTGGAGCTCTACCCCTTGTTCCCATTGGTCCATCTTTTCCCTTGTAGAGTTTCCCACCTTATAAAAGGCCATCTGTGATTAAACAGTTGCAGGTAGACAAATACAGGATGGTAAGAATAGAGATGGTATTCATATTTATGTAGCTTCCCAATAGTGGAATTTTCACATCGAAAATGCATATTATATTTGCCAAGCCCAAGAAAGGAATTAATTGTGTTTTGAAACAGTATGGGAAGAGAAAGCAAATAGTTAATTCAAAAGAGATAAAACAAATGAGCTTCAGAATAGATCTCTGAAATGATTATCAGTGGTTTCGTTTAGAAAATGTCCTCTCCAGGACCAAACATTTCGCATTAATTAGGGAATGTGCTGGAGATTAAAGACGCAAAATGTCATTTTGTACCTGCCACACGACCTCACACCTGGTTTTCAGAATAACAGTGGAAACTATGCAAATATTAATGACAAGACATGAACGGATGATACAGGGAAATGGGAAGGCTATTTTGTAATGTAAAGTTTGAACATGGTCAACAGCATTCGGAGGATACAGTCTCTAAAATTATGTATTTTTCTCTGCTCTGGGAGTTCCTGCCCTGAGATCAGTTTTGTGGGTCCCAAGGGCCACCTGAACCAAGCGTCAATATTGTCTTTTAGACAGCTAAGTGGTTTTAGGCTTCCTGCTCTCGGATCATAAAGTCAACATGTTTTCCTATTCAGATAACACTTGCTTAAGAAATAAACAATGGTCCATCGGTAACTTTAATAGCAAGAGGCATTCTCAAAAGGAGACACAAGAAAGCCCATTTAGTTTCACATCAGTCTTCTAGAATTTCTTGGTCTTACGAGACTCACGTGGCTAGGAATCTAGGATTGGGGGGCAAGAAATAGGATGCGTATAAAAAGGGAGCTCAAAAAGCAAAGCCTTTGATCTTTAATGTTTATATCACAAAAAAGCATGATTATAACTGTTAAGGTAATCAGAAGCAATATAAGTAAGTAGATACAGGTGGATTAACAGCAAGAGGGGGACACTCCTTACTACCTGAACGTAACAGCTACAGTGAAGAATTGTGTGTGCTGGGGGCTTCCTAACAAGGACGGTAGTGACAATGCCTCACGTTTATGAGCACTTACTCTCTGTTGGGGGGCTTCTCCAGGAACATCCAAAACACCCTCACATTAATGCTTTATAACAACCTTATGAAAGGGGATTTATGTCCCCTGTTCATTACTTGCCATGAGCCCGATGCTCAGAGTAGGTAAGCAACTTGGGGGAAGTTTCTGCAGCTCTGAAGGGTTAGCGTGATCCATCTTTCATCTGATGTCTGGTGCCAGAGAGCTATGTCCTTACCTTCTCAGCAGTTGTGGTTTCCTTACACGGAGCACATTATCTGATCTGGATGTGAATTTGCAGTCAAGGATCTGAACCATTTAATGACTGAAGGAGCAGCCCAGGCTCCTAAGAGAACTTTGCATTTTTCACAAGGGAAACCACACCTCTCTCGAGACATCCCTGTGTGACCTTCGAGTAACATCTTGGGGACCAGATACACACAGGGGCTCACAGGGCTTTGGGCCATAGGACTCTTGTGGCCAACATGGATTGCTGACTTACTGGGTCTTGGCCCTATGAATTTTATGACTCTTACCTGATCTGTTAGATCCAGTGTCACCTCCTAGTCCTAATCTGTGACTCTGAAACTACCCAGAGACCTCTGCCTAAGGGGACCAATGCAAGCAGAACATAAAATTTGTTTATTTTGTGAAATATGGGGTCATTAAGAGATGTGGCCAATTTTGGTACCAAAGTAAATTATACGGTGTATGTTTTTTTTTTTATGTTATCTTTGTTGACTGAATTGCCAGGATAGAAATATTGGGATTTTATTTGTGATGAGGAGACCCCACTGAGCAATGAGTTTCATTGCTCTTTTTGTTATAATAACTGTGATTCTTGTTTTCAATAATTTTTGGTTCCACGTAACAGAAATCCAATGCAACTTTTTTTTTTTTTAAAGATTTTACTTATTTATTTGACAGAGTGAGAGAGATCACAAGTAAGCAGAGAGGCAGGCAGAGAGAGAGGGGGAAGCAGGCTCCCGGCTGAGCAGAGAGCCCGATGTGAGACTCGATCCCAGGACCCTGAGATCATGACCTGAGCCGAAGGCAGAGGCTTTAACCCACTGAGCCACCCAGGTGCCCCAGAAACCTAATGCAACTTGATTAAGTTTTAGAAAAAAAAATATGTATTTGCACACGTTTATGTATGTATAACTCTGTTGGGAGGACCAAGGTGTCTTAAGAACTCAGAAGGATGAAATATACACAGATTTGAGAGAATGGAAACAGAAACTATGAAGTTCAAAACTTAAGTTACTCTCTTTATCTTCCATGACTCAAATGGAATCTATTCCTATTGTTTGTGTAGATATAATTTCTTCTCTGTCTCTGTAGCTAGGCCACCCCCACCTACCAGTACATAGCTTTTCAAGTTGAGAGCCCATATGAGTCTTTTAAATCCAATTCCAAAATCTCTGGGGTAGAGAATCTAAAGGGCCTAGCTGGAGTCTTTGGTGATCCTGGGGTAGTGAGGTCAGATGGGATTCTGCCTACTAGTCAGGGCCCATTGGGAATAAGCCTTCGAGAGGATGGGAAATGTTTTCCCCATGGGGGAGTAAGGAAGTGGGGGGCAGTGATTATGGCAGCCTCTGATCTACCCGTCTGGATATTACCTGGCATGAATTTGGATTTTTGGTCATCTGATGCACTACCAAGGCTTACCTTCCACATGACTCCCTACTGTTTGATGCATAATGCGGCTTGGAATTTTGCTCTGTATTTGAATTAAGGAATTTAATACATGGAATTTAAGTCTTGCACTTAAGGGTGTGGGTTTTACATTCAAAATGCCTGCATTTGCAGCCCAGCCCCAGAGCTTAGTGGCTGTGAGAACTTGAGGGAAAGACTGAACCTCTCTGTGCCCCTTTATTCAGTTCTATACAACGAGAGTAGTAGTGGTAACTACCCATGAGAGTTTTGTAAGAAGTAATTGTTTGAATACATGAGTGCTCTCGAAACAGGTCTCGTCATGCAGGGTTCTCAATAGAGCTCTTATTTGGCAAGAGATTTTTGTAAACTCTGAGATTTTGTAATTATGAGATTAAATACGCTTAAGGATTTTTATGCATTAGTTGATTGAAGTAAAAGTCAGGGAATTAAAGAGAACATAAACACTGCGAGAAAAATGAGCAAAATGGAAAACGAGAGACTGCAAAATCATTACAGCCTCGTGATGATGAGAGAGCTTCGACCAGGTGGAATAGGAGGTCCAGTTAAGCGGCACCTGTGTGGCCCATTCCCTGTTTGTCTCTGCTGTGGAATGCCCTTCCCCCATCCCTTCTTGCCAGGGTGGTCGGGAGAAAAGCCATATGCAAATTCAGTAAATTGTAGTTGGGTAGAGCAATGGGCATTTTGGCTCCAGTGGCGCTGGAGGAAATTTGGGAGAAATTTGGGTGGAGGACACAGGATGAGAGCCAGAGGGGATGGGGTGAGCTGTAAATATGAGGATTTCTTCATCTGTTCCAGCTGGGGGCTTTCCCGAGTGGGGGAAATCCTGGTGTGGAAGGTGTTATGCTTCTGCATCCTCGTGGCTTTTCAAGTTGGCCTGAGCCCCTTGCCCTGTGGTCCCTTCTAGCTTGATTGATTGCCCTCTTCCTCCCCTCAGCAGCTGGCTTCTCCCAAGAAGGGTCAAGTCTTGCTGGAATATAGAAAATCCAGCTGTAGTAACAGCAAAAACAGTGGATCATCTTTTTAAAATTTTATAAAAGATTTTCTTTTTTTATTTGAAAGAGAGAGAGAGAAAGAGAGAGTGTGCGCACGAGTGAGGGGCAGAGGGAGAGGGGGAAGCAGGCTCCCCGCTGAGCAGAGAGCCCGATGCGGGGCTCGATCCCAGGACCCTAAGATCATGACCTGAGCCGAAGGCAGAGGCCCTAATCCACTCAGCCACCCAGGCGCCCCTGATAAAAGAATTATTGAAGACAGACTGATTTCTGATCCTTCTAGAAGCAAGTGATGTATTTAGTTATATGCTTTTCACAATCCTCAATTACTTTTATTCTTTCAACATTGTGGATTGACCCCATGGTATTGAAACCCTTAGTCAGTTCAAATGACTCACTGAAAAATAACTGTGTAAGTTTTATTTTTGAAAAAGTACTCGAAAAAAATTAATTGGTTGTAGAAATGAACCTTGAATTATTTCTGTGAAACCCAATAATGGGCAAAATCACCTTCAGATGTCCTGCTTCTTATTAAAATTTAATTCAAATATCAAGTTTTATTTTTTTTTAATCTGATGAAAGCATCTAAAAATGTTCATTTGGCTTTAATGATTTTGAGAAGATAAGCTTTGATAACAGAATTTGTTTCATTTTGTGGTGAGGAAAGCTTTGCTTAAAATGCAGCTAAGCAACTATTTGCTTTTTGAACTGATCAATATTATCACACTGCTATTGTATGGGTAATATATCACAGTGCTATTTACTGAAAGTCAGTCTTTCTGAAAGAGAAGAAAGTGTGGACATGGTATGTACCATCACCCATCATACCAGAAGTTTTTGAAGAATACAGTGTTAAAGAGACTCTTTAAGCAACCAGACATTGATTAGTGACTCTGTCACTAATGCTCTAGCACATTGACTTGCACGTAGTAGAGCCTCAGCAAATATGTCTGGTATTGAATTGAATAGAATTGGATCTTAGATCTCCCAACATACTGAAGAAATGGAAACATAGGGGCACCTGGGTGGCTCAGTGGGCTAAAGCCTCTGCCTTCGGCTCAGGTCATGATCTCAGGGTCCTGGGATGGAGCCCCACATCGGGCTCTCTGCTCGGCGGGGAGCCTGCTTCCCGCCCCCCTCTCTCTGCCTGCCTCTCTGCCTACTTGTGATCTCTCTCTCTGTGTCAAATAAATAAATAAAATCTTAAAAAAGAAATGGAAACATAAAATTCAAATATGCAGATACAATGACAAATTAGAGGAACTGTCTCTTAGTCAGGGAAGACCCTACTAGGGTTAATAATGGTAATCATAAATAGAACAGAAATAACGACGGTAGCAAATACACACTGGCTCTTGCTACATGCCAGCTGTTAAGCTTATAATTTTTCCTGGATGCTCTCCTGGTAGTGTCCGGCAAGGCACTGGTAGTGTCCCTCTTACAGATGAGGGATCTGAGATCAGGTGAGCTCGAGTACTTTGCTGACGATCTCCCTTGTGGGAAGTGTGAGAGTTGGAATTTAAATTCAGGCAGTTTGATCTTAGAAAATGCCTCCTTCACCACTGCTAATTTTCTTTCCTTTCCATCATATATTGGCCTCTACTTAAGGTCCAGTTAAAGTCGATTAACTATGATCCAGCAAATTCTAGAACCTGTCTCTTAAAGACCATGAGACATAAGACTCATTGGAAATAGGAGCCAGATTTCTAACAGATTTTCAGGCACAGGATTTTGTTTTTCTGTCATTTATAATTCTTTGTTGAGTCCCCTCAAACCTCACCTAAGAAGTACGTGTTTCTTGGACTTACAGATCCATGTTTTTTCAGTTGAGCTATGAATTAGTTTTCTCTGTGGGCAGCCACTCCCTGAGGGACTGACGGAAAAGAAATATTCAGTGGGGTGTGTGTGTGTGTGTGTGTGTGTGTGTGTGCGCGCGCGCGTGCGTGTGTACCTACATGCAGGTATGTCTATATACTTTCTTTTAGAAAACTTAGAACTTCTCAGCCTTTACATGGATTTGGGAACATGTGCTTTGAAATACGGATTTTGCTGTGGTTTTCTGATATTGAAAATACTTTCAAACAGTGAAGATGCATGCTTTTTCTCCAAGAATTTGAGTTGGCTGTGAATCCCAAGTTCATTCTACCATTTTGGGTAACAAAAGCAAAAAATACCAGATAGGATACCAAAGGTGACTTTTTTTTCAATTTATTTGTTTGAGAGAGAGAGCACCCCCTGGCGGGAGGGCCGGCGGGAATGGTGAGAAGCAGACTCCCCACTGAGTGGGAGTGGGAAGTGGGGCTTGATCCAAGGACTCTGAGATCCTGGCCTGAGCCAAAATCAGATGCCCAATTGACTAAGCCACCAAGGCGCCCCAGGATACCAATACTGTGTTACTAAGTGTGGTGGTGGACTAGAGAAAATAATGCTTTTGAGGAATTAGAAGCTAAAAGGACTTATCATTTGAAAGACTGATTTAATGATTTTCAAGAAAATTCATAATGAGAAATAGATTTTGCATTGTGACTTACTGTACCCAGACATGTGTGTATAGATGTGCGTGTATGTATGTGCATGTATGCATGTGTGTATACATGCATATGAATGGTTCTGTGTGGACCGGACACACGTCTGTTCTGTACCAAACATCAGTGTATGAGATTGCACCCACCTTACAACACAGTGCATTCTGATACTTTCAGTTATGTTTTCGTTATATTTTATTTCATAACATGATGTTGTTGCAACTAGCAGTTGCACATTAATGTAATAGAAAATTGAAAAGAAATTACAGTACATATAAATATCCATAACTCATACTTCTATGCCTGTTTCTCGTTACCACTGAGAACAAATGTTAGAGTCATTAGAATCTATGGATCAAAAATGGGGAAACATCTAAAACGCTTTTGGTTCCAAGGACAAGTTATTTCACTTCTATAGACATTCCCATTTATTTTACTAATTCTTTGATGACACTTGTTGAATACCTCCTCTGTGCTGGTACCATTAGCTTGTCGTAAACAAACGAGTGCCCTGACCTCATAGCTTGAAGACCGGTGGAAAAACAAACATTGAAAGATGTATACATTAAATATATAATGAAAGATTATGGGAAATGTAGAGAATATATAGCGTGTTCAATTAACATTGAAAGGACACGTTTTAATTATTTAGTAATACCAAAGAAAGTTTCTAAATAAATTAACCGTAAGCTGAGATTGTGGGAAGAATTGGAAGTCTGGGTGAGAGAGATTAAGGAGAGTAAGGGAAACAGGATGGAATCTGGAAGGAACTCACGTGGGAAAATGAGAGAAATCAGAGAGTAAGGCAGGAAGGGGAGTCTAGACAGATGAAGAGAACAGGTGGGCATGAGTCAGAAGGTGGGCCATTCTAAGCATAGTGGGGAAGTGCTGGAGGTTTTTCAATAGGGTATCTCAAGATTTTGTTGTATTGTTCTGTTCTATTCTGTTCTATTCTATTCTATTCTATTCTATTCTATTCTATTCTATTCTATTCTATTCTATTCTATTCTATTCTTTCATTTCATTTAGGCTATCTCTGTTGATGAATACAAAATGGGTCGTAGGGAGCCAAAGTGGAATGAAGCCATTGAGCTAGATAGTCCCTGAGGCCACTGAGGTTTTGACAGCCTGTCAGTCTGTAACCTTTGTTTGACCAAATATCTACATGATTACCACAGACAGCTGGTTTCTTTTTTGTTTTCCCATGATTTGGCTTTCAATGGTTGGTTTGGTTGACTAGAAAAAAACCAATGACAGATCCTTTTCTAGGACCTCAGGTGATTGCCTGGTTCTATGTCTTCTTCCAATGTCTTTTTCACCAAACTAGATATGACACTTGCCACTCTGATTTTTAGGAGGTTGGGGCATGGAAGGAAGTATGCTGCTTAGACGACAAATCAGATTAGGTGTAAGCTAGCTTTGCCAAAGTAGAAGATAGGTTTTTAAGACCTATTAATAAAGTTGTCTCTGTCTCTACCAATCAGAAAGTTCATTTTAATTACACATATGTCTATTTAAACATTTTTAATACTTCCTTTGATTTTTACAGAAAAAAGAAAATAAATGAATATCGGCTACTTATTTTATAATCTCTTATTTCCAGGGTAGCTTCAGAGCCAAAAATTATTGTAGCCAATCTCCTCCTCCTCATCCTCCACCTATAAGATTGAGATTTTATGTCTGCATAAGACCCTAACTTAGCAAGGAAAGCTTATGATACCTATATTTATTGTGGGAGGAAAGTAGAACTCTTCATTTTAAAAGTAGCCTTAAAAAAGATAAAAGCTAAACTTAGAGTTATTAATCGAAACTCTTCTGCTTATAAGTGAACAGAGTTCTTCCTTAACCTAGTCTAGGAAGAAAAGAAGAAAAAAGGAAAATGCGTTATCTTAGGACTTAAGAGGTTCTGTGGTAGATACAACTTCAGATAGACCTGTGGGTTCAAATAGCATCATAGGAATTTTTCTACTTCTGTGTGTGTGTATGTGTGTGTGTGTTGGATTCTTCTCTCTCAGGCCCTTGCTTTGCTTGTGGTGGCAAGATGGCTACCAGCTGCCCCAGGATTATATTCTACTATTCTCCTTAGCAGCCATTTTTTTCAGAATTCCAGAAAAAGTCCTAAAATAAGTCTCATTTGTCCCACTTAGGTCATACACCCATCTTGGAATCCAGCAACATGACTAATGGAATGGACAGTGCTGATTGGCTGGGGCTGGGTCATGTGCTTTGTCATTTTTCCCACACCACCCTTCTTCAGCAGCCAGGGTTGGGCCAGATGTACCCAAACACATGGACTTGGAGAGGCAGAGTGTCGGATTCCTCAAAGGACAATCAGTTTTCAGTGATGAGAAGAAGGAGTAAAGGAGACTGATGGATACACAAGAGATAACCTAGAGCATGTAATCTTCACACGAACAAAAAAGTTCTCTCTCTGGCTTTTCCTCACATGGCACTGGGCACACACTTTGGCACTCTTTGAAAATAAATTTAATGCCTGAGATTCCTCTTATATAAAATATAATTTCTTACTTCCCCAATGCATTATACGTAATTGAAACTTGGTTATAGCAGGCATTGGATGGGAAGTAGTGTGGAATCTTTGAGTCCTTCAGCCTAACACGAGGGATTCCATCTGATGAACCACAATGTTAAACAAATAGTGGGAGTGATTAGCGAAAGAGCAAAGAGCAGTGAGCCAAGGACTTTCGACTGCAGGGTGGTCAGAGCCCATGACTCAGTGCCATTGACCTTGTCAGACTTTAGTAAATCCAGTTGGAAATTCTGACAAAGATCAGTATGTCACCATCAAGAAGACACTGAGTTTGAAATGACCTTTTTTGAATAAATAGATTAGAAAAGACAACAAATTTAAGCAGCAACTTTGAAATAGCCGACACAGAAATCTGCAGGGGGGATGACATGACCTTTAGGCTTCGAGCCTTTATTTCATTGTCCTCCGGCCACCAGATGTTTTCTGTCTTCTTTTGTCTCCCCTTTGTGAGGACTCCAAGCTTCAATCCCATTTGAGCATGTAAGCTACTCAGTTTAACTTTAACTGATGATAGTGAATGTTTCTCGCTTGTGATCATTTAGTGCTATCACGTCTGTGGATCTGGAAATGGAAAAGAAGGCAGGGGAAGCTAGGGTTTGGAGTCAGGCGTCCTGGGGTTCATGCCATGCCTCTGCTACTTTCTCACTTTGTCTTTGGCAAGGGACTTAATGCTTTTGAGTATTTTCCTCACTTGTCATATAAGGATACCTACAGTTCCTAAATTACAGGATTGTGTTATGTAACACAGTTCATTTCACCAACGCTTAGCAAAGTATCTGGCACATAGTAAATGCTCAGACAACACTCAGGAAGTGAAATTGCTATAAATCGCCTACAATGTGTTCTTCCAGGTAAGGACATCATCAGTTTGTTTAGTCAGAATTGCTAGATGGACAAGCCCACTACTGATTAACTTGTGAACTGTAAACTTATATCGTCAAATGGGATGCCTCCTCTTAGGCTTTTATGTCCCCTGGGAAAGAGGTGAGGAAAAATGGAAGTCAGAAATGGTATGATTTCTCAAATCAGATGATAAGGAAAGACAGAATGACAAATCGAGTTTCTCAACATCAGAGACAGAGACATTTCCTCTGGATAGACAAATACTTTCTCAACTCTCTTTTTAAAATGAATACCTCGGGTGAGAAGGGAAGATGTGAGAATCAAGCACTTTATTCCTCCATGTTCATATAGACTCAAGTATAAAATGAAGATAAAATGTAGTTTTCACTTATCTGTGCCAATGGATGTCAGCTCCGAGGTTTACAGCATGAACTGTAGTTGATGCTTGGTCTTGGAATGCATTATTTAGTTTGGCTGTGTTTTGTTTCAGCGGACTCACCTAATTATGGTTTGCTGAGGCTCATGCTGAAACCACTGTGAATTTTCTAAGTATATCCCAATCAGCAGTGGGGAAAATTGGCCTAGAAAACTCTTCTTGGCAGAAGGATAATGGCAGACTGGGATAACGAACACATCGGAAATTATTTGCATGTGGATAATTGAGTCTTGACTGTAAGCAACAGTCATTTATGTTCTTTTGGTGGAATACTCAAATAGTTAGTCATTTTACCAAACAAAAAAGAGATCAATAACATCTCTAGGGGAATACCATCCCCCACAAAAAGGACAAAATTACTGCTTGATGAGATTTATAGATGGCAGCTGGTTATTTGAATTGTTCTCTTTTTGCCGGAAAGATGTAGAGCATTACCAAAGACTTTTGATAACACAAATAAATGTAACCTATTTCAAGATTTTCTGAAATTAAAACAAACTAATATATGTTTGTATATATAGAAATGAATATTGATTAGCACTTAAAATCGAATTTTATAAGTTTGGAATTAACATTTTGCGTCCCATCCTGTTTATGACATTATACTCATTTTCTGATGTGCCTTTGTTTTTCTGAAATATGTACTTTTAGAGATGTCAGGTCTGAAGTTCCATGATTTGGTCCCAAACTTTTACTTAACTCTATTTTTAGGTTTGTAATACTATATTATGCAGGTCTAGTATATACCAGTGTCTCTCTCTCTCTCTCTCTCTCTCTCTCTCTCTCTCTTTCTGTGTGACAGTTAGATAGACAGCTGTACATTTAGAGGTCTCTTTCTACGTGTCTGTCTTTCTCTATATGTCTCTCTCTTTATATGTATACATTTATCCATCTACCTATACCTATATATCTGTATATATGTATTTATTGACATTAAATGATATAAAGGTAAATGTACATTTAGAGATCTCTCTCTGTCTCTGTCACTTTCTTTTTTTATATGTACAGTTGTTCCTTGAATGACATAAAGGTTAGAGGTGCTAAGCCTCCCCCCCACACAGTCAAAAATCTATGTATAACTTGACCTTCCTAAAACTTCACTGGAAGCTTACTGATAACATAAACAGTCAATTAACACCTGTTTTATATGTTAAATGCATTATGCGTTGTATTCTTACAATAAAGCTAGAAAAAATAAAATTAAGAAAATCATAAGGAAGAGAAAACACATCACAGTTCTGTAGTATATTTTTCGAAAAAAGTCACGTTAGTGCATCTGTACAGTTCCAACTTGTGCTGTTCAAGGATCAATTGTATATCTCTCTCTATATCAATATTTATATACTTTTTCATATGACATAGATTATATATAATTGATATATTTATAATGCCATATATAATTCTATGAATGATATATATTATATATCTTATACACACACATATGTAGAGAGAGAGAGAGAAGAAGAGGGGGGTAGAGAGAGAGAGACAGACATCTTTCCAACAAAGTTTAACCCATGGAATTGTTCGTTATTTTATTGTAGAGCTGTAATTTGAATCCAAGCCTTCCTGTAGGTTGCTTTTCCGTAAGTGTGCCACTTACATCTTGGGGAAAGCTGTGTTTTGGTGGAACTCAGACATAATACTGAGCAGTGTTCAATGATGAGACACTTTTCTTCTGGTTCCTTCTACATTGTGTCAAGAAGAAACTCCTGGGTTGGTTCTAGTAGGTACTAATCCCTCCCTGACTCTCAGTAATCTCCAGTTTTAGTGTTGACAGCAGACCTCAAGCAACCAACAAGGCCTGGAGAAATTTTGCTTTCTTTTCAGTTAAATTTTGTCGATGTTCTATTTGTGTCAAATGATACTGATTTTTTTTCCTGTTTGTGATTTTTTTTTTAAGATTTATTTATTTATTCTACAGAGAGACAGTGAGAGAGGGAACATAAGTGGGGGGGAGCTGGAGAGGAAGAAGTAGGCTTCCCACTGAACAGGGAGCCTGATGTGGGGCTCAATCCCAGTACCCCAGGATCATGACCTGAGCCAATGGCAGTCACTTAACGACTGAGCCACCCAGTGCCCCTCGTTTGTAATGTTTTTAAGTGTAATGTAAAGTGTTGTTAAGGAAAAAGAAATGAATCAATTTAACAAAAAAAAATATGACGTCCATGAAAGTGAGTTGACATGCAAACTTTATATGGGTTGTACAGCTAGTACTGGATAATAGGAAAGACAATCCTAGGACGTGATTTCACTTTCTGACTTTCGATGAATGCTGCTCTCCAGACATATGCTTACCTTTCTCCATGAACAACACATTTTCCAGTTATAATGCCTTAGGTGACTGTTCCCTGTCTCTTGCACCTGTGTCATCATAACTAAATTCTAGACAGTCATAAAGGTCAAGTTCACACGCTGTGTCCGTAGTTTTCCTTATCTCATAGCTGAAAATGCTCCCATCCTGGTTTCCCAGAGTATTTTATATCATTGAAGTCCTCACCTACTTTTCACATACCCTTATAAATATGCTTGTTTTCTCCTTCTGTCGTATACATGCTGAGGGCAAAATCTGTGTTTAGTACACTTGTCTGTATGGATCAGTGCCTGGAAGAATGCTTTGGACGTAGGAGGGACCAGATGGACGTTCGTGGAATCAATAAATTCATATGTGAGTGAATAAATGCAATTTGAATAGGTACTTGGTTGATCAGATGCTTTGCCATTTTGCAACGACTCAACCTCCCCTTAGGAATATTAAAATTTTGCTTTCCAGAACACCACATAACCCAGATGTTCCATGTCAATTGCCGAGGTATTAGAAATAATCTGAGACCCGAGATGTGGATTAAAAACAAAGAAAAACTCCAACACATCCTTTAAAAAAAAAAATCATCTGGTAGAGCACACATACTTGATAAAAAGGGAAGAGAAGCGAACTTCACTAACTTGAGTTTTCTTTTTTTCTTTTTGACTTGAGTTTTCTGGTACCACCAACGCTTGTGTACCATTCACTTAGAAGAGTTTTCGGAAAATGTCTGTGAGTGGAACCTTCCCTGGGGTGATGATCTTCCTGTGCTCTCTGCAAGGGAACGTAGCTGATGGAAGGGAATGAACCGGGGTGCCTGTTGGGCTTCGTGGGACTGTGACCCTTTCTCTGGTTTATTAGCATTCCAGATGCTAAAGGTCAAGACAGCAGAATTCAAGTGAATCCTGTTCTTTAATCAGCCCAACATATATGTGGCCGCTGACTGGGGCTGGAATTCTGTGCCTTCCCCATGCAAGGCTCTCTCTCTCGTAACCTCTCCTCTGTTCCACCACTGCTAAGATTTTCTTCTCTGCTACTTTATCTCCTTTTTTCTCTGTCAGTAAGACGATTCCCCAAATACCTCAGGGTGTAGTCGGACTTCTGGATGTTCATTATCTCTGGATTCCCTCAGCTACAGATATTTATTTTCTGCAGACCTCAGTCTGCAAACAAAACAATAAACTGCTACTTGTTATGGCAGTGGAGCGATCTAAACTGTTTTTCTCTTTCCAAGGCAGTTCAGAGACCTTAGCGTCTGTATTTTTTTATTTTTATTTTTATTTATTTTTTTTTATCCCTCTAGGTTTTCTGTTTCTCAAAAGTGAAATTATATGCCAGGGACCATTTTTCATGCCACCTCTCTCCCGAAATAATCAGGACCATTGGGTTCTCTGATCTTCTTTTCCTTAATCATTGCGACAAAACCACTTACAGATGAAGACTGCATTTCTGGTGGTGGCGGGTTTTGAGGCAAAGGTGCTTGAAGAGTAATGAGTGGACTTTCAGAAAAGTGAGAATGTACTTGAATGTGTTCTCTTTTGAAAACCTCACAGTCCTTTTCATAAAGAGTCAATTGAAGGACCTGCTCAAGTTTCCTGAATTCAGATCAGCTTACACCTGAGATTGAGGCTGCGTGATTTGTGCTGTATTCTGTGGATATTTGAGAATACTCTACCTTCCATTTTTATGTTTCTGGGGTCACCATTGTTCCAAGTAACTGATCGATACCAAAGGGCCTAGTTTCCAAATGCAGCTTTTCTTTCTCTAGCAGTCATAGGCTAAAGTAACCAGAAGAAGCAAGAGTGCTAGAAACAACAGGTAGAAACAAGAGGGAAAGCAATTTCTGAGTAATCCTTTTTTTTTTTTTCTGCCTGGTATTGCTTAAAATATGCACCTCGACCTTATTGAATAACATTTCATCAGTGGTAAGATTTACTGTAGGCACTGAATAGTTACAGTGAGATGTTCACCAAGAATGAGAAAATCACATCAATAATTTCCCTTTCAAAGCTGGTGTGTATCTTCTGTTTGTTTTCCGGTTTGTGAGACATAAACTCTACCGTAGTGAATGAATCAAATGAGCATTTATGTTTTCTCATGTAGTAAGTGGGCTAAAGAAGAAATCCAAAATGAAATGATAGCTCCATGATGCTGGGGTGGATCCAGGTTGCATTTGTATGTAGTTCTGCTTTGTTTTTCTCAACTGCGTGACCTCCACTCATGACCTCAGAAGGGCTGCAGAACCCTATGACATGTGCATTCTAGGCAGGGAGAGGGGAAGGGCCGGGGCCACAAGGCAATGGCCAGGTGGGTCTACCCCCATGTTTAGGAATCTTATAGCTTTCCATGCAGTAGATTCCCACTTAAATTTTATAGATGAGAACTCCATCACAGGTCCACTCCTGCTACAGAGAAGTTTGGGGAGGTGAACTTTTTATCCAAGTAGATTGCTACATAGAAAAAACTCAGTGGAAAGATCTTTGTATCCAGCTAATAGAGCCTTCTTAACATATAAAATCAGCATGTTGTTGGACAGGGCAGAAAACATGCCAACTTATTTCAGATCAGGTCCCTGATTTATTTTATTTAATAAAGAAAACATCACCAAGCAAAGGAAATAGAGTAAAAGTATTGTTCATGAGAAATATTGACAGTTCCCACCCTACGTACTGCCCAGGAGAGGAAGTCTGAATTAAAATTAGAGAGCTTCATGCATTTATACGAAGATGATGCAGTGTGCGTGTGTGTGTGTGTGTATGTGTGTTTGTGTGTGTTGGAAGGAAGGGAACCAAGAGAATATACAGTTCTATTCTTAAAGCAGCATTGATAGTGATTTCCTGGCTCCGTTATCTACTGGCTGTATGATATTAACCTAGTTACTTAACCACATTTTACCTTGGTTTCCTCATTTGTAAAACGGAGATTATAATAATACCTACCAATAGAGATTCTCTTTGACCAAACTTTAGTAGAGCTCCTCTGAGCCCACTGCCTGACCTTGAGCTTATGTCTCTGCCCTTGGCAAGAATCCTGCTAAGTCAGTTTAGCCGGATTCTCCCACCCTTGGTACATGATCTCCATTGATGTCTGACCAAATTCTTCACCCCCCAGGTAATATCTTCGTATCTTATCACCCTGGCTTGCTTTTACCTGTTAGGTTACTTAGCAGGAATTACCCTAACCCCTTAGTAATTTTCCATCTGCCAACTACACCTCCCCACTCTGATCTCTGGCTATAAATCCCCATTTTTCCTTGTTGTATTCAAAGCTGAACCTAATCTCTCATCCCTGCTGCAAAACCACAGTGCACTAGTTCCCCTGAAAAAAGTCTGCCTTATCCTTTTAATAAGTAGCATGAATAATTTTTTCTTTAACACTACCTCATGGGATGGTTGTGATAAACAAATTAATATTTGCAAAACATTTAATTGCAATGTCTTTTACATAAATGGTTTTTAAGTAAGTAAAACAGTCTGCAGTGTGGAAGGAATTCCTTATGTCTTTGTTAGGCACCAGGTTAGATCTTTATCAGATTTAGTATGTCCTATTCACTGTTGTAGTCCCAATCTCTGGCATATTGTGGGAGTTCAGTCCATTCTTATGGAATTAACAAGTGAATCCCAACTGATGCTAAAGCACTTTTGGTTCATGCTCATTTGTTGCATTTTTTTCAACAGTATCATAATTTCTATGTAATACGTTGAGGGACTCAACAAATGGACTTCGCATAATTCCGCTCTATATGAGAACAATTTTTCATGGCATATTCTTTAAATGTCTTCTGATTATGACTTGATTTTACATAAAGCTTGATTATTATGTGGCAACAAAGGAAACATTCTTATCTTGCCAACGCAAGCATTCATCATTCCTTTGACAGTTGGACTTTTCTCTCAAATTAATAAATTTGCATTATATCTACCTTGTTTTTTGGGGGGGTTGGAATTTAAGAGTGTTCAGTTTGTCTCAGGGCCTGATCATTTTTGGAAGCAAGAAAAACAGATCTCTAGGGGAATTGTGGTAAGGTTGTCTAGACAGTCCTCTTAAATGATTACACTGAACTCATTTTAATTTTCTGTTTTCATCTCTTCTTAGCTGATTTACAAATTAAGTAAGTAATTTACTTGGAATAATTCTGTTTAAAACCTAATCCCGGCTCCAGAATGTATTAGTTGTAGCATCTGGGCAAATTATTTAAGCTCTCGGTAGCTCAGTTTCCCTTAACTATAAAATAGTGCTTATAATAGTGTCTGCTTTCTAATAGGATTACATGTAGGTTAAATGAAACAGTCCTCTGTAGGATTAGAATAGTTCCTGGCATGTAATATTTGCTCAGGAAAAAAGAAATAGTATCCACATTTGCCAGTTAATTCATCATTTGAAACAATTGTTTCTATTGTGCAGTTGACCACAGATGGGTAAACAAATTGTCAGTTCTATAAGAAAAATGATCCGTTGCTCTAAGTATTTGGGTTTTTTGTTTTGTTTTGTTTTTGTTTTTGTTTTTTTGTTTAAGATCAAAGATGGCGTTTTGACTGAATTTTTCCATTAGGTATTGTAAAACCATAAACAGAGAAACTGCATTTTAGGTTAGGTCAAGGGACTCTTACTGAGTTTGTTCAAGATGTCATTTTAGCTACACTGTCATTAGTATTCTATAGCTAGATGGGATTGCTACATGCTATAGGATATATACTATGGCCACACCATCCACACCAACTATATATACTATGCAGCTGACCCTCGAACCACACGGTTTGAACTGTATGGGTATGTGTAGATTTTTTTTTTTTTTATAAAATACAATACAGTAAATGTATTTCCTTATGATTTTCTTTTTCTTTCTTTCTTTCTTTTTTTTTTTTAAAGATTTTATTTATTTGTTTGACACAGAGAGAGATCACAAGTAGGCAGAGAGGCAGGCAGAGAGAGAGGGGGAAGCAGGCTCCCTGCTGAGCAGAGAGCCCCATGCGGGGCTCGATCCCAGGACCCTGAGATCATGACCTGAGCTGAAGGCAGAGGCTTTAACCCACTGAGCCACCCAGGCGCCCCCCACTTATGATTTTTTTAATAACATTCTTTTCTATAGCTTATTTTAAGAATGTAGTATATAGGGACGCCTGGGTGGCTCAATTGGTTAAACAGCTGCTTTCAGTTTAGGTTATGATCCCAGGGTCCTGGATTGAGTCCCACATCGGGCTCCTTGCTCGGCAGGGAGCCTGCTTCTCCCTCTGCCTCTGCCTGCCTCTCTGCCTGCTTGTGCTCTCTCTCTCTGATAAATAAATAAATAAAATCTTTTTTAAAAAACAATGCAGTATATAATACATATAATATACACAATATGTGTTGATCTACTATTTATGTTATCATAAAGCTTCCGGTCAACAGTAGACTATAATTAGCTAGGTTTTGGAGCCACCAAAAGTTAAATGCAGATTTTTGACTGTGTAGAGGGTTGGTGTCTCTAACCCCCTTGTTGGTCAAGGGCCAACTGTATATGGTATACTGTGGTTATACTTTGGTTTATTTAGTGGGTATTGATCACTTACTAGGTATTTTGCAGATGATACTGCATTCTATATATTTAAAAAAATTTTTTTTAATTTAAAGTCAAATGAATTAACATACAGTGCATTGTTAGTTTCAGGGCAGAATTTAGAGACTCATCAATTACATATGACAGCCAGTGCTCATTCCATCAAGTGCCCTCCTTAATGCCCATCACTCAGTTACCCCTTTCACTCTCCCCTCCCCTCCCCTCCCCTCCAGCAACTCTGGTTGTTTCCTAGAGTTAAGAGACTCTTATGGTTTGTCTCCTTCTCTGTTTTCATCTTATTTTATATTTCCTTCCCTTCCACTATGTTCATCTGATTTGTTTCTTAAATTCCACATATGAGTGAAATCATATAGTATTTGTCTTTCTCTGACTGACTTATTTCGCTTAGCATAATACCTGCTGGTTCCATCCACGTCGTTGCAAATCGCAAGATTTCTACTGCATTCCATACTAATCTGCAATTCATTCTTTTGAAAATTGCCATGTTTCCAGCCTTCTGTGGCAAAATGTAACATTGTACAATTTTTAAAACGTTTTTTTATTTTTTGAAGATTTTATTTATCCATTTGAGACGGAGAGAGTAGGAGAGAACATGAGAGGGGAGAAGGTCAGAGGGAGAAGCAAGCTCCCCATGGAGCTGGGAGTCCGATGCGGGACTCGATCCCGAGACTCTGGGATCATGACCTGAGCCAAAGGCAGTGGCTTAACCAACAGAGCTACCCAGGCGCCCTAAAACGGGGTTTTTAAAGGAAATTAGTAATGAAATAAGACAAATAACTAAAAGCAAATTTTAATAAGCTTTCTAATGCAATAGTTTTTATATTCCTGAAATGTACTAAAACTACTCAGTTTCATTTGAAATTTTAGCTTTCTTTATTCCCTTTCCTTAGTAATATTAGTAGAGACTGTTGAAAGTTTTAAAACTGTCAACATTTTTCTAAGAACCATAAATTTAAATTAATTCACACTTGTCTTTGTTTCCTTCCTAATTTAACTAATTCAGTGAGATTTTAGTGTATCTATTTGAAAGTACTATTTGTATTTTTCCCTATATGTTTTCTACATGAACTTCATTGTTAGTTTTCTGCCAGGCTATGGACATAAGGAAATCAGAAACTTTTTGTTGTACTCCAAGCACCCTAGTATTCATTCACTAAGCAGCAAATGACACACATTTTACGTTTACTGACTGAGCGAAAATGTGTATAGAAAACTGACAAAATACATGTATATAGAAAGGTAAAATGAGAAATCATTGGTAATAGCAGCCTGCTAACAATTTCGTGTACTTTCCTGTCTTTTTTTTTTTTTTATTGTGGGTGTACTTTTAGACTTTAGGTGAGATTATTTCTTTATATATAAAAGTATAAGTAGTTTCCTTCCAAGCAAAGTTTTTAAAAAAGTAAGTTTTTAAGTTATTACTTAAAAAAAATCATTTGATAATGAGATTTTTTTTTTCCCCCACTGAATTCATGTTCCCGCAGGTGCTTTAAAGCTGGGGTTATTAGTCTCGGGGGCTGTGGAAGCTCAGAATCTGAATGTGTCTGGTAGCAATGTCTCTGAAGAAAACTGTGGTTTGCAAAAGAGTCAACTTGGGCAGGCAGAAGGGATCACATGAGCTTCTAGATGAACTCTGCAACACTAAGTTGGCAACAGCTCTGACTTGGAAAACAGACCCACATATCCCTTATTTGTAATTCTGGAGTACAAAAGGTTCTGAGCATCAAACTTTTGGTCTTTGGCAAAACTCTTTGCCAAAATTCATGTAATGATAAAACATCACCTAAACTGAGTTGAGTAACCCTCAAGGCGAGAGTAACCCTCATTCATACATTCGACTGCAGAAATAGTAAGATGGTTGTCACTGGTAACTATAGTCCCCTTCTAGAACTGAAAAGTTCACAACACAGAATCAAATTCTGCCCCTTGGGTTTCAGAGAAAGGATTGTAGAAAGGTTTCAGAGAAGGGGACTTGTGTTTGCTTGGAAAACACTTAAATTTTTAATAAGGAGACAGTATGGCGTGGTTGTTAAGAGTTGAACTCTGAAGACAAAAAGCCTACTTTACCATTTACTCCGTATGACCCCTTGAGAAAGCTAGATTCTCTTTATGTTTCAAATTCCTCCTCTTACAATGAAGTACCTAATTTTCATTCATACAGGGTTATTGTATGAATATATACATAGTGCTTAACATGTTACATTAGTAAGACTTCTACAAGCATTGGCAACATGCACACTTCCAAGTATATAGTGTTTTACAAGTTTGTTGAATACAAGAATGGATACAATCAAGACTAATGCTTAATATGGGATTTGCTCATCAAATAGCCAATAACATTTGACAAGGGAACAACTTCATCTCCAAATGTAGATGTTTAAAAGACATACCCTAGGACAATACCACTTTGCCTCACTGAATAAATATTGAATCTCCAGGTCAGCAAATATCCAGGGATTATCCCTGAATAATTATTCTGATAATTGGGACTTTATAAACTGGTGTTCAGTTTAACTGAGTGTAATAATTTATTAATAACTATTTGAGGAGGAAAAAAAGCAAGGCAATGTAAGATAACATTTTATAACGTATCCAAATATGCTCGTTCCTTATTAAACATGCAACACTGAATGTTCTTTGTTAAAATAAAATATTTCATTCAACATCGTAGTGTATAAATTATTGATAGGATCATCTGAACAGTTTCCTAGTAGAATTCTAGTCTAGTTTTCATTTTTAGGACACAGTGTCCTTCTTCTAGAGAAAACCATCCGTAGGTAGTCAATTTCTCATCTAACTATTGGCTTTTTATGTCTCTTACAAGGAACTAACATCATTCCCTATTTCCAAAGTACTGAGAAGAAATGGGCTGCAGTATTTCTTCATTGATGATTCAAGATGATTCTACTGAGGAAAAAATTTTAAAGGCTAATTTTCTGAATGTATTTTTTGAACACCCACTTTCCATTATTTTTAGTGTTCACATTCTTAAATATATATTCTTTGAAAATAAGTGAGGTATTTGAAACATCAGTTTGTTACTCATTAAAAAAAACCTAAAGAACATTGTTTCTCTAGAGACTTTCATAAATTGGGCTGGAAATACATATATTTTTATTGGTCAGGTTTCATTCGTGTTTTTCCATTTCAGGATAATTTTTTTTTTTATAAGAGAAATGTTTTGTTTTGTTTTTTCACTTCATACAACCCTTTTTTCTAAGGATGACCTAAGGAATAGTAAAAAGATACATAGTGTGAAAAAGTTCAGGTTTTAATAAGAATGTATCAGTGGTACTTCAATTATAACTAAAATATCCGTGCTCACTGCACTGGCTTCATAGTGCCCCACGTAGTCCTCATTAATGACGTTCCTTATGGTTCACTTAAGAAGACTGACATTTAAACTGGGTGAAACCACTTGTTACTTGGTAGGACAATGATATTATGACAGACTTAGGGATTTGTGTATATAAATAGTAATGCTACATGCTTCCTAATGAAGCTTAGAAAGGATACTTTGATATGGATACTATTTATGACTGCTTCCCTTGTAACTGTATATTGTGTTCATCTCTGTGATCCTATGCCAAGTATATGACAAATACATGTTTATAGTTCAGTTTATCTTTTCCAAATAGTTATTTTCTCATATGTATAAATTATATATCAATGAAAAATACCTGCAAATTTCATAAAAATTTAACATGTTTGTCCTTCAAAAGACGAAAACCAAGAAAGTGAAGTAGAACAAACCACAGACTAGAAGAAAATATTTGCAAATCAAATAAGTAAGGGACTTGTATTCGGAATATACAGTAATCTCAGTAATAAGAAGATAGGTGACCCGTTTAAAAGGTGAGCAAATGATTTGACTAGGAATTTCTCCAAAGAAGATGGCCGAGTGACCAGTCAGCATGTCACAATGTGCTCAACTTCATTGGTCATTAGGAAAATGTAGATTAAAACACAGTGAGACGCTGCTTTATACTCACTAGAATAGTTAAAATCAAAAGACAGGCAATACAAAGATTAGGTGAGGATTTGAAGACATTGAAACCCTAATACATTGCCAGTGGGGAATATAAAATGGTACTGTTCACTATTGAGAGCAGTTTTGTAGTTGCTTGAAATGTTAGAAATAGGATTACCGTATGACACATAAGTCTGCTTTTGGGTACATACCAAGAGAATTAGAAAAATGTGCCCACGCAGAGATTTTAACACAAATATTTTTAGCAGCATTGTTTATTATAGCCACAAAGGGGAAAAGAAGATATGAAGATGGAAAGTAAGCATATGAAGAGATGTGCAACATTAGTTCTCAGGAAAATACAAATTAGAACCACAATGAGATACTACTATATGTCTACTGTCTACTAGAATGGCTACAATTAGAAAAGCAATCATGGCAGTTCCAAATACTGGTAAGGATGGGGGAGGATCTGGATTACTCATACATTGCTGAGGAAAATTTAAAATGGTACAGCCCCTCTGGAAAACAGCGTGGCAGTTTCTTTTTTCTTTTTTTTTTAAGATTTTATTTATTTGCCAGAGAGAGAGATCACAAATAGGCAGAGAGAGAGGGGGGAAGCAGGCTCCCTGCTGAGCAGAGAGCCCGATGCGGGGCTTGATCCCAGGACCCCAAGATCATGACCTGAGCCAAAGGCAGAGGCTTTAACCCACTGAGCCATCCAGGTGCCTCTAATGTGGCAGTTTCTTAAAA
>CM053610.1:5383681-5400354 GCA_028646535.1 Procyon lotor | reverse complement strand
TTTTTTTTTAAACTGTGCTTTTTATAAAATATAATTAGGTCAACACTACAAAGCACTAAATATTTTTTATCATTCTGTGTTTAACACCTCATAAAGGGGGAAAAACAGGAATGCTACTTTGAACAGAATAAGGCAAGATATGACTCAAGTTCTGTCAAATCCTCCTCCTAAACTCTCTACCTGCCAAAATATGTTACATCAAGGAGGGGACCAGGGTTCGACAAGGAAACTGCTGGAAGTGCTTACTCTTAGCACGATGCAAATGCCAACATTAATGGTCACTTACATTGCTGCATGACAAATGACTGCAGGTGTAGTGGTTTAAAATAATCGCTATTCCTTTTCTTGCAGTTTCTATGGGTCAGGAGTCTCCACAGGACTTAGCTGGGTCCTCTGTAAGACTGCCTTCTAAGGTCCTTCAGTTTCTTTTTGGTTGTCTGCTGGACTCTGAGCATTGAGAGGTCTCTTAAAGCTCCTTGTTGCTTGGGGTTCCTCAATGTGGTTGCTTGCTAGCCCAAGGCTGTTATGCGAATAAAGGCATCTAGCAAGGTGGGTGTGCTGCATCTTATGGAACATAATCAAATAATCATGTGTTAGGTTGCATTCTTTCATTTTTGTGGGAAAAAGAATATTTTAGTGAGTAATAGACCATTGCTGCCTATAGGATGGGAGGAATCAAAAGTGAGGAGAAGAGGCATAGAATGTGAATCAGTGGGTCTCTTATTTACTGGAATTTTCACAAATGGGCAGTGAAATATAGGAGTATCTTCAAAAGTGTCTGACTTCAAGACTTACCAGATCCAAGTCGTAATGATTTGATGAATAAAGGGATTGATTTTTCAAATAGTAAATCTCAAGTTGGAATAGCTTCTAGTGTGGCCAATTCAGAGTTCCAGTGATACTATCAAGGACCCAGATTTTTATTTTTATTTATTTATTTATTTTGACTTTCTGTTTTATCATCCTTGGCATGCCATCCCACTACCCTCAGGATCACACAATGGCTGCAGTGGCTCCGGAGCTTACATCACTGTTCAGAAGCCGAAAAAAAAGAGCCTTTTCTCTTCCTTGCATCTCTTCTTTTTTGAAGAGCTAAGAAGTATTTTCATGAATCTCTGGCAATGTATTCTCACTGTGTCCTTTGACAGAGTTGAGTCATAGACCACTTTCTCAGCAAATTAAACAAGGGGGCTGAAATTGCCATGATGGGCTCAAATGGATCACTACTTATGCTTCAGGCTATGTCTGGGGTCTCCTTCTTAGAACACAACATCTGGGGTTAGGATAAACAAAACTGGAGCCCTTGGAGCAGGGAAGTGAGTGTACGCACATGTGTGTGCCTACATTGGGTGCATATGGGTCTTTGTAGAAGGTGATGGTGTGAATTAGGATAATAGCAGTCATGCACTATGCATTTCATGTGGATGGGTCTCATCTCCCCAAAAGGATTTTGGAATCAGAGACTTAGGTTAAAGCGGACTCACAGACAGATTAGCTAACTGATGTAAGTACTCTAACCTACCTGAAACTTGTCAAAGGCAGATACTAGTAATACTCACCTCGCAGATCCTGTGAGACATGTAGCCAGTGTCTGCCACCCATCAAGTGCCCCGTAAGTGGTGGTGAATGAGGACGGGGCAATGAGAATTCACATCATGATGCTCTATCTTGAGTTTTTAATGGCAACATGCATCTGTAGACTAGGTTTGCCTTGGCCCCCGTGGAGGGAATAAAATAATGAGTTACGATTCATAGCAACTTGGGACACCTGGGTGGCTCTGTCAGTTAAGTGTCCGACTCTTGATCTAGGCTCAGGTCACGATCTCAAGGTTGTAAGATCGAGCCCCCACCCCACCCCTATCTCTGCTTGAGATTCTCTCTCTCCTCCCTCTGCCCCCCCCAATAAATAAATAAATCTTTAAAAAAGATCTTTTAAAAAAAGATCCATAGCAACTTTCTCGGGTGTACTCAGTATGCAGGAACTCTTGTTTACTGCAAGAAGTCTGTCTGCAGAGATGACATCTTGGACAGGACGACATTTCTCCTCCATTGAAAGCTTCTGGAAAGCTTTCCCAAATCTTCGATATAAGTGCAACACAAACACCCTTGCACGGGCACCAGAGTCGTTTTTTACTTTTATGTGTACTATTTCTCCCCTGACAGTCTCATCTTCCAAACCGTGTGCCCCGGGCGATTGTTTGTTTAAGGCACCTCTACATCTTCCTTTCTCCCGCGCTCCTTGCCTGGAAAGATCATAAACTATTTGACCATGGTAGCTGGCTTGAGTTCTCTAAGAAGAAGGAGTTCATGAAGTTTCATTCAGCGTACTGGGAAACTTTAACCCGGTTGGTGTTTGTCCAGGATAATGGAGAGATTACATAGGAAAGTCGAGAAGAAATGAATAAAAAAATGCAGAAGCTCCATCCACCTGAAAGCAAACATTCAGTGGGGACTGAAAACAGCCACATTTATGAACCAAACCTTTTGGCAGGTCAGGTAGGATAAGGGTGTAGTTGAGGGAAGCTGGATGTGAGCAAACGGAAGCAGAGGTCGGGTGAGGAGGATGCAGGAATTCTATAGGAACGAGCCACACAATTTCTCAGAATTTTTTCAGTGCAAATGCCAAAAACCCAACCGAAGAGGGTTGAGCGGGGGGAAGAAAAAAATGCACGCATTGAGTCTTGTCTAAAAGACAGGATCCAGGTTCAAGCTCCTGGACCCCCCCACCTCCTCATCCTGTGCTCCCTACTCTTAACTCTTCTTTTCTCAAGCTGGCTTCCTTCCTAGGCAGGTCACCTGGAGGTGGAACTGTGACGTTCAGGCTGACTGAGAGCTTCTCCGCAGCCCTGGGGGAGGGGACGACAAAAACCCCAAGAGATTCTCAGCGGTGTTCAGTTCAGGCTACTCTCACAGATCTACCACAGACTGGGTGACTTCAGCAACTTATTTCTCCTGGTTCTGGAGGCTGGGAAGTCCATGTTCAAGGTCCTAGTACCCTGGGTGTCTGGGAAGAACCCATTTCCTGTTGTGTGGATGGCGGCCACCTTCTTGCTGTTTGCTCACAAGGGAGAGAGGCCTCTGGTGTCTTCCTCTTCTTAGGAGGGCACTAATCCCATCACGGGGCCCCACCCTCATGACCTCATCTAAGCCTGATCACTTCCCAAAGACCCACCCCCAATACTATCACACTGGGGGGGTTTAGGGCTTCGATATATGCATTTGGGAGGGCACACACCTGCCGTCCAGAACGTTCTCTCACTCACATGGTTCCACACAAATCTGGGAACTGGGTGTCTGGCTCAGATGCCCTGGGGCTGTGGCCAGGGTGAGAGAGGAGAGGAGTAAAGTAGGAGGTGACATTCCCTCAAGCTTTCTGTCAGGCTCGGGACTGGGGTCTGTGGAAAGACAGAGCTGAAAGTTAAGGTGGCCAGAGCCGTTTTCCTCAGGAGGATGGTGCTTTCGGGCATAGGCAGTATGGCTCAGGTCCTGGGGGCAGAAGGGTTCCGAGGTTTGTGTGAGAAGTTCCTCCCCAGTTCTGTGAGATGCCCAGAGAGTGCCCAGGGAGCGCCGCAGGAAGCCAGCCTCCACTGCCCCCTTGAAGGTTCTGCACGCAGCAGGGCAGTGTCACGGGCGCAGAGATGTTCTCAAGGAGGGTGCTTTCTGGGGTGACCTTGCTGGGCCCCTCCCTCAAGTGACTGTGGCTCAGGGACCGTATCCCCTTTCTGTGGTGCATAATAAATGGCCACAAATTTAGTGGGTTAACACGCCACCCATTTATGATCTCACAGTTCTGTAGGTCGAAGATCCAGGAGGGCAGGAGGGCTTCCTTGGGTTCTGTGCTTGGGATTTCATGAGGCCGAAATCAGGGTGTTGGCCAGGCTGGCTTTGATCTGGAGGCAGGATTTTTGAGGGGAGGATCTACTTTCAGGATCATTCAGGTTCTTGTCAGAATTCAGGTCCTTGCAGCTGTAAGACTAAGGTCCTTTTTTTTTTTTTTTTGTCTGCAGTTGGGGGGCTGTTTCAACTCCTGGAGGCTGTCCCCATTTGCTCTCCTTGCCCCTTTCATCTCTGAGCATTCTCCTGCCACCTACCTGGAGAAACTCCCTGCTTTTACAGGACTGACTTGATTTGGTCAGGCCCATGTGGGTCATGTCCACATCTTGAAGTCACCTGTGCCCTCTATCATGGATATCATGTATGGAAAATCCATCCACCATATTCAGCCAAGGGATGGTGCAAGGTGTGTATATCAGGGGGTTGAGAAATCTCAGATGTTTTAGAATTCTGCCTCAGGGACATCAGCCGGGAGTCTTACCTAAAAAAAACCTTGGGGGTGCCTGAGTGGCTCAGTGGGTTAAAACCTCTGCCTTCGGCTCAGGTCATGATCTCAGGGTCCTGGGATCGAGCCCCTCATCGGGCTCTCTGCTCAGGGGGAGCCTGCTTCTCCCCCCTCTCTGCCTGCCTCTCTGCCTACTTGTGATCTCTCTCTGTCGAATAAATAAATAAAATCTTTAAAAAAACCTTGGAGGACAGGTTCTAAACCCATGGGAAATACCCCTAGGGTCTCACCAAAACACTTGTAGATGCTCAAGAGAGGACAGAAGGGGACATCCCCAAAGGTCCTCATACCATTTTAGGTACTGATATTAGTAACAAGTAGCATGGCATTGTAATTATGGGGCCAGACTGATTAATTTCAAATTCTGGTTCGGTCATGAACCAGCCCTGTGAACTCGGGCCAGTTACTAACTTCTGTGCCTCCTATACAGACTCTAAGTTTGGACGCTTGAAAGAGCTTGCCTGATTGATTCCACAGAGCATCCTCACCTAGAGCTTGTACTTAAGGGCACATGCTTTGGTGGGACAAGAGAAAGTCCAGCCAAGCATCAAGGGTCCCGGAAACACCATCCCGGCACGTGCTCCCTGGGTCCTCATTCCTATGGGGACTGCTAGCTGCTCTCTATCCAGGCGAGACCACCAAGACTGGTATGAGGAATCTTGGCTTTGGGAAAGCTCAAGGCAAAGTTCCCAGTTTTTGGCTGAAGTGATTGAATGAGTGAGGCCAGTTAGAAGAGCATCAGTGAGAGAACCAGCCCTAGAAGTGTCCGCTGGGCTTTGTGACTTTAAATAGTGCGTTGCAAAGCCCTCTACCCTTATTTTGGCCACGAGTCACACCCAGACACCCCGAAAAAAAAAGAGCTCTCCCGGTTCAGCTCTAAATCATTCTTCTTTCCTTCACAGCTCAGTGTCCTCATCAGAAAAATGTGGATAATATCAGTATGTATTGCACAGGATTAAACATTTGTAAAGTATCTACAGGAGTTGTAGCACGTAGAAAGCACCATGCTTTATTTTTAATTTTTTAAAAAGATTTTATTTATTGGAGAGTGCAAGAGAGAAATTGCAAGAGAAAGCATGAGCAGGGAGGAGAGGGAGAAGCAGGCTCCCTGTGAGCAGGGAGCCCAATGCGGGGCTCGATCCCAGGATCCTGGGATCATGACCTGAGCTGAAGGCAGATGCTTAACGGACTGAGCCACCTGGGTGCCCCAGCATTGTAGTTTTTTTTTTTTTTTAATTACATGTGATCATAATTACTTCTAAATGCCAGTGAAGCTTGGAAAGATTCATGTTGTATGGGCAACCAGACTTCCCCTTTTGCAAGCCATTTCCTGAGAGCAACACTTTTTTCTGCAGTTCCACTCCATAATTTGGAGGAGAGAGAGGGGTCAAATTCACCTGTAATGGAGTGGACCTAGTGGAATGCTAATTGAGTGACATCTATTAGAAGGGGTCTCTAGAAGGCTAAAAATTTGCTGTTTCAAAAGCAGTGATTCCGTCCTGTGAGTCCTGATCTGTTCATTTTCTTTGACAGGCAACATGTGTTTGAGTAGGTTGTTCTTTATGTGTTATCACACTCATTATAAGTATTTATGTCTGAAGAACATAGCCTACCCTTGTTATTTCCAGAACCTTAACTCTGAAAGCAAAACACCACCAGCCCCTCGACTCCCTCCGCATCTTCATTATTTTGCCAATTAGTCACTTCATCCTTCATCTATTCATAAATCAGATTCTGGGTAGAATATTTTGCCAGCACTTGTCCAAAAGGGAGTGCTTGGAGCTTGGTTTCTTGGCCACCAAGAACATGTTTGGGTGTTAACTGTTTTAAACTTAGCGCTTGTGGGTTTATGAACTCAGCCAGGCACTGAGAGGATGACTCACTGAAGGAAATGTTGGAGGGAAGAGGGGAGAAAGAGTCTCCAGGGTCTTGTAAACCATTGGTTCATACATTTTATTAATTTTATTTTTGTTGTTGTGTTTGTGGTTGTAGGTGGCACTTTTTGTTATTGTTGTTGTTGTGTTTGTGGTTGTAGGTGGCACTTTTTGTTATTGTGTCTGTGGTTGTAGGTGGCACTTTTTGTTTTTGTTGTTGTGTCTGTGGTTGTAGGTGGCACTTTTTGTTATTGTTGTTGTGTCTGTGGTTGTAGGCGGCACTGTTTGTTGTTGTTGTTGTGGTGTCTGTGGTTGTAGGCGGCACTGTTAGTTGTTGTTGTGGTGTCTGTGGTTGTAGGCGGCACTGTTAGTTGTTGTGGTGTCTGTGGTTGTAGGCGGCACTGTTTGTTGTTGTGTCTGTGGTTGTAGGTGGCACTGTTTGTTATTGTTGTTGTTGTGTCTGTGGTTGTAGGCGGCACTGTTTGTTATTGTTGTTGTTGTGTCTGCGGTTGCAGGCAGCACTGTTTGTTGTTGTTGTTGTGTTTGTGGTTGTCGGTGGCACTGTTTGTTACTGTTGTTGTTGTGTTTGTGGTTGTTGGCGGCACTTGTCAGTCTAGTCCCTGTTACTCAATTCAGCTCGAAAGTCAGTCCTCCTGTATTTTTTGCGACAAAATGATGTGACTCAGGCTGGTCAGTACCACCCATGTCCACAGTGTCTAGTGTAAAGACGGTTATACATTATAAACTACACAAATCCTAGTCATTCTAGGAAAAGTTGCTAACATTTTTTTTTTTAAAACCACTAATCTTTCCCCTGGTCTCACCACAAAGACAAGACTGTCGGGGTGATTGGCATGGACTTCACCACGGTAAGGGAAGCCAGGGCCTACATATCATATCGGCACTGGGATGAAGGGGGGAAGCCACAGCCTCATGGGCTCAGCTGTGATAGGAGACAGAACTTTCAGTTTTTCAATTGTGTGAACTGACACGCGTTTCTCTCCTATGTGTTTGAGTTCCCCCCACTTCTTATTGTGAATGAAGATTCATCTCTTGAAACCAAAGGAATCCTGCTAACACATCTCTCTAAGCTTCAGTTTTCACATTTTAAAAGCGGAATATGTCCCTCTTTGCATAGTAACATATCTATAGGGTATCCACATCTCTATTGCCCACTGCTGTGTGGATTAAATGAAATTGTAGTCTGCTCTAGATAGTGTCTTCTCTTCTGATAACTGTTCTTTCTTCTGCTTTTTGTCGTTTAGTTGGTTTAGAATTGCCCAGCCCCCAACTCCCATCTAAGTCATGAGTTGGTCATTGACCCAAACCCACAGGCCCTTTCCATCCCCTGAGCCCAGCTGATTGATCCAGGCGTGAACATATGGTCCAAGATGGCCTGATGAGACCCAATGCCCCCATAAGCCTCTGTGTGGTCAGAGGATCTGCCAGGAGAGATACCTACACTAAAATGTAGGACAACGAAATAGAACCATAGGAGAGAAAGCAAAATAGCACGTCAGTGATTAAAGCCCCCTCAATCCATTTATGCATTTTAAAATTACATAAGTCAATAAATTATTCTTTGTTTTTCTGAAGCCAATTTGAGTTGGGTTTTTATCACTTGTGACTTCCTTGGCATGGTGGTGGTGGTGGTGGTGGTGATGATGATGATGATGATGATGATGATCATTGCTCTTACTTCTGGTATCACGCTGTTAGTAATCTCTTATCATTGCTGCTAGGTCCTCCCGGAAATGTAGGCCGCACAGGTAGGGAACTAGATGGCTTTCCTCCACCCTGCTTTTCTTTTTCTTTCTTTCTTTTTTTTTTTTTTTAAAGATTTTATTTATTTATTTAACACAGAGAGAGAGATGACAAGTAGGCAGAGAGGCAGGCAGAGAGAGAGGGGGAAGCAAGCTTCCCGCTGAGCCTAGAGCCCGATGCGGGGCTCGATCCCAGGACCCTGAGATCATGACCTGAGCCGAAGGCAGAGGCTTTAACCCACTGAGCCACTCAGGCGCCCCCCACCCTGCTTTTCTAACCCCTGCACAACGAGCAGGCAGCGTCTTATGTCAGCATGCTTCTCCAGCAGTGCGGTTTCAGACCTCTGGGCGTGCAGGTGGCAAAAGACTTTCTGCATGCCTCCATCGGAAGGTGTTTCTTTACTTCCCATGAAATCCACCTCTTGCCAATACATCTTCACAACTTTAAGGTTGAACCAATGACTATACCAGTCCGTGGCAAAGCTCTTCAGATAAGGTGCTAGAATCCCAGCTGCCTTAAAGAAGATTTGTTAAGGAAACCTTGGGATGAATAAAATATCATGTCTTCCATCAGCTCCTTAAAGCGTGCCAGGGATTACTTGTTCTTTGAAAGCGGTCATCACTCTTTAATGACAGCTTGTTAACACATAGATGATCATCCTGTTCTAGCAAGCAACCATGCTGGCAAGCTACCGAGGGAACTTTGACGTTGAAGACACGGAGCGGTCCTTCTGCCTAGAGTGAATAACCTATTTTTATTTGGTTCCTTTAAAACCCCAAACAGAAGATTCTCCACTTGCTTCTCAAAAGTCCAGGATGCTCCCATCCTACACGGTGGTTTAGGTCCTCAAACTGGTGAAGTGCCCTGTTTCTAGTTTTGCAGAGTGCTACCGTGGACATTGAAAATAAATAGTAAGGGGCGCCTGGGTGGCTCAGTCGGTTAAGCATCTGCCTTTGGCTCAGGTCGTGGTCCTGGAGTCCCGGGATCAGAGCCCTGCGTCGGGCTCCCTGCTCAGCAGGAAGTCCACTTCTCCCTCTGCCCCTCACCCTGAGCATACTCTCTCTCTCTCTCAAATAAATAAATAAAATCTTAAAAAAATAAAATATTAAAACAACTGATACATAGCCTTGTACTCCAAGGTTACCAGCAAAGTACTGCAAAGACCAGCAGCAGCAGCAGCTCGCTCGAGGCATAGAATCTCAGGCCCGAGCTCAGGTTTGCTGACCCAGAAGCTGCCTCTTACTCAGATTGCCAGGTAACGTGAGGGCACTTTTAAGGGTCAGTAAAGAGCAGTTGTTCCCAAACTTAGCTGAGAATTACAAATGCCCGAAGAGCTCATTTAAAAAGTACATATTCCCCAAGCTTGTTAAAAATGATAGTTGCATGGGCCCAACCCTGCAGATCATTTTTTTCAGTAGGTTAGGGAGGGTTTCAGGTATTTGAATTATTAACAAGCCCCTCCAGTAATTTAGATGCGTGTGGTTGAGAACCACTATAGAATAAATGATCTGGTTACCACGGAATATGCAGGAAAGGTTGGCCAAAGAAACAGAAGTAGACACTAAATGATTTCCACTCCTCAGTTAAGACCACTAATGTGTATATGTGTGCGCGTGTGTGTCTGTGTGCGTACATGTCTGTACATATATATGTGTATATAATTAGGGTTGTCTGATGCAGACACACAAATACAGTCTGTTTTGATTTATGCACGTGTGTCTGACACAATGACAGATTTGCAGAACCTAAGCTGGGCTTACAGCAGGGTTGGTGCCGCTTCTAAATTGTTCTTTTTCTTCTCTCTCTGGTTTTGTCGGCAGCATCACTGTTAACCCCGCTGAGAATATATGGCCCACTTCCAATGGCCAGGTGGCAGCTAAGAGCCTGGTCTATGGGGCCAGACTGTCCATGCTGGAGCCCCGACACTTTCACTTCCCAACTATGTGACCTTGGGCAGTGTGCTTACCTCCACAGCCTCAGCTAATTTGTAAAATGGGAAGAATTCCTAATTTCTCATAGCCTATCTAACTGTCCTTAACACAGTGCTTAAAATCATGCTTGGCACATAGTAGATTCTCAAAAAGTATTAGCTATTACAGCTGCTATGTTGTTATTTGTAAGGACTAATGGCTAAATAGAAATAGAACACACAGTTAAATGTTCTTATGTATGTATAGAAAATGCAGGGGCACAAGGGTGGCTCAGTGGGTTAAAGCCTCTGCCTTCGGCTCAGGTCATGATCTCAGGGTCCTGGGATCGAGGCCTGCATTGAGCTCTCTGCTCGGCAGGGAGCCTGCTTCCCCCCTCTCTCTGCCTGCCTCTCTGCCTACTGGTGATCTCTCTCCTCTTTGTCAAATAAATAAATAAAATCTTTTTTTAAAAAAAGAAAATGCATACATATGCCCTATAGATGTATGTATATGTATGTATTAAGCATATGTATGTGGGTATGTGTATGTGGATATGTATATTATGTGTATAATTATATTAAGATCCAGTGAACATTTTTTTTTAAATTATTTATTTTAGGGAGAGAGAGAAAGAGGGCGTGCACAAGCAGGAGGGGCAGAGGGAGAGGGAGAGAAAACCTCAAGCAGACTCCATGCTGAGCACAGAGCCCATCGGAGGGCTCGATCTCATGACCCTGAGACCATGTCCCTCAGCTGAAACCAAGAATCTAGCAAGACACTCAACTGACTGCACCACCCAGTCGCCCCTCCAGTGAAATTCTTAAAATGATTATCCTCTATGCCAGCATCAGTGGTCCACTTTTTATTTTTATTTTTGATATTAAGTGGATTTTAGTTACCCTTGTAAGCCTGATGAAAGTTTTGGACCTTTACACATGAAAAACGTACAGCTGTTCCCTCACACACGCACAATGCGGAATGCAGTGTATGTGAGGACAGGGAAGGTTGCCAGTGGGGACGGGGAAGCAAATGCATAGATCCCAGGTTAAGAATGGCACTGACCTCTGGGCTCCTTAAAGGCAGGAGCTGTCCTTATCAATATCTGTACCCTTGGTCCCTGATACAGTGTCTGACTTGGGGGAAGTGCTCCATAAACAGGCGATTTTTTGTCATTTAAATTTTTGATTATTAGCAATTGGCTCTAACTTCCACTTCTGTTGGAAACGAGTAAGACGTCAATAAATCATGAAGTTATTACAGATCTTGGACGTATCCCATGAAACATGTCCGCCAACAGTGCATCTCAAGCTACTGTGCATACAAGGATCGCCTGGAATTCTTGTGAAATGCAGATTCTAATTTAGTAGCTCTGTGGGTGCAAGGGATGAGATTTTCGTGTTTCTAGTAAGCTCCTGGGGAATCGTGATCGCGTCCGAGGTGCAGAACTACAGAAGATGCAACACAGCATCATGGGAAGAGGAGAGGAACCTCAGTTTACATCTCAGCTTCTGTGTTCCTAACCTCATAGCCTCAGGCAAGTTGATTCATTCGCTGCATATTTACTGGGCACTTGCTCTCTGCAATGTAGTGTTCCAGGCACTAAGGATTAAGTAGACAAGATGGACATTGTTCTTCTCTTACTATGGTGTCTAGTTAGCTAAAGACCTTAATGATTATACTGGAATGTTCCCAAGGGCTTGTTGGGGATGAAACAAGCTTATGTAAGTAAACCACCCAACACAATGCCTAGCATACAGTAGGTGTTGAATAGATTGTACTTTTTGAGGACGTGAGCTCAGCCACTTTCCTGCTCTTTTCTGTATGCAGACTCTGTAGAAGTGGCCTTGATGTTGGCAATATGATAACCAGCTGGGAATCGGTGATGGAGAGTAAATCAAGGTTCATGAATAATTCATTAGGTTAATATTGTAAGGTATAATGAGGAGCCGACTATATATAATTTAAAGAGACCAAGTGACTTTTTGGAGTAAATTCTTGGTCATGAATCAAAAGCTATGATCTCTAATCTTCAGTTTTTCACTGGAGCTTTTTGAAATTCTAGACAGATCCCCATAACTTACGTTCCAACTTCCTGTAAAGTAAAGTAGTTTGGAATTAACTCAGGTGGAAATTGACTATTAAAATACTTAATATTTCAATTCAACAACTATTTATTGAGCATCTACAAGGTGCTATTCCCTATTGGGGATATAAGAAAGTTTAAGTCATAAATCTGCGTTTGAAGTTTTATGAAATATCAGCAAAGCAAGAGTTATATTGCTTGTCTCATTCATGCAGTCATTTGACACATACTTATCAAATGCATTTTTAGAGGGAACAAAGATGAATATAATATAGTCCTTGACCTCATCATAGAGGGGCTAAACCTAGATTTTACAAAACTGTCAGGTGGCAGAATGGAAAAGCATAGGGGAAATGGCAAAATGAGTGTTATAAATTACAAGAATTCTGGAATTGTAAACTCATGCAGAAAAGAAGCCTTTGTATATATTTGAATGTTTTAGGAAATATTATTCATACTGAGGGGGCTGGACTTACAGGTAATTGTTAGGATTTTGTGATGTTGGGAGGTGATGGAAAACATTCTTTTTTTTTTTTTTTTTAAAGATTTTATTTATCCAGTTGACAGAAAGAGAGAAATCACAAATAGGCAGAGAGGCAGGCAGAGGGAGAGGGGGAAGCAGGCTTCCCACTGAGCGGAGAGCCCAATGTGGGGCTCGATCTCAGGACCCTGAGATCATGACCTGAGCTGAAGGGAGAGACTTTAACCCCCTGAGCCACCCAGGCGCCACGATGGAAAACATTCTTGAAGAGAGAAATAATGTAACATCCCAGTGTTATTGGCTATTTGCTATGTACTGAGGTCAGTGCAAGGCAAATGCAGTTTTTGTCAACAAAGAATTTCCTATCCAGTAGCCAAAGCAAGTAGACAAAGTAAAATCAGGTGTGCTAAGTATCAGGTCGAACCATAAACAAGGTGGAGATAAAGTGTAGAGATGCAGGGATTAAACCTTTGTAAAAATGAGGGATTTCTCCTTTTGATTGAGGTTGATGATTTTTAGATCTCACGACAGGTTTTTTGAGAAGGTTGTGTGTTATGGCGGAAGTGGGAGTTCTCCAGGAGGACGAGGGAGGGAGACGCATTCTGTGTGGAGTCATCAGCATGGTGGAAACGTGGACGTGTAGTCTGCCCCTTCAGGAACTCTTGTTTGGTGTCACTAGAATCTAAAGTGTGAGGCAGGGATTGAAGATGAAAGAAAAGAGAGTGGTGGGGGCCAACCAGGTTAATAAAAGCCTCGTGTGGAAGGGGAATGTGGCAGGAGGAAAGAGACATCCTGAAGAGAAAGAGTTTGCATGGGACAATACGATGGCTTCCTCTCCTGAGTGGTTCCTCAGAAGTAGATCCTGAGATGAGGATCCATGAGGAGGTTATTTGGAGGATGTGCTTCCAAGAGAAATGGGTAAGGAAGTACGCGGGAAGCAGGATAGCAAAGGAGAAGACATTAAACCCTGTGAAGGGCAGACTCAGCCTGACCCTGCTTGGGACTCAGGAGTCACATCTGGGGGTTATGCTAGCCTCAGGAAAGGATGCTAGGCTTTTATGTTCATGCACCAGTTTGTCGTTGGCTCACGGCTGCCCTTGGAAAGACAAACCAGTCCTGGCTCGCTGTCTAAGTGGGCACAGGGGCTTCAGAAGGCAAGGGCGGTTTTCTGAAGGGAAACAGAAGGGTGGCCCTGGTAGGCAGAAGCACGCGGAAGCCGGATGGATGTGATGAATGAATTTGAGAACGTGAGTGCAGCACAGTGAGCTTATTGGAATTGAGGTACAGTGGGTACCAGTATCAGTCTGGAGATGCAGAGCTAAATCCTTTTTTCTCCTAAAATTTAATTTTTAAATTCCTCATTTTGTCTGGGTAGTGGAAATCTAATAGGGCAATTTGTAGACTCCTAGACTTCCTTCTGGGATTGTGTCTAAAATTTGGATTATAAAATGCCAAGGCAGGGGTGCCTGGGTGGCTCAGTTGGTTAAGTGTCTTGTCTGACTCTTGATCTCAGCTCAGGTCTCAGTCTCAGGGTTGTGAGTTCAAGCCCCGTGTTGAGCTCCATGCTGGGCATGGGGTCTACTTAAAAAAAAAAAAAAAAAAAAAAAGCCAAGGCCTTGGGCAAGGCCTTGGGCCTTGGGCAAAGGGCCAGCCATCTTATTCTAGTCTCTGCTGAGTTCTGCCCCGTGCCCAGGTGACCTAGTTTTCCATCAGCCATCTACACAAGTAACCACGGAGATGTCCTAGTTCCTTCTAGAGCCAGGGATCCTCTGCCTTCTCAGTACCACATGGGTGATGGAACCTCTCCATTGTTCTACTCCATACTGTTTGTATAGTATATGTACAGGAAGTTGCTTAAAAATCCCCTTTCTAGAGATACATGCTATTGTCCTCATCTCCTGGAGTGAGCCTTTTTCCCTGGGACCTAACCTAAGAAATAAGGCCCAGGCTACCTCTGCCCTTGATACTTCACACGTTTTGGGAGCTGGTCAGTCTTTAGTCTTCCAAAATGTAGTCCATGGATCTTTTCTCTGAACTATGTTTATTCTCAAATATCTATACCCCAGTTGAGTACACTTAAATTATTCAATCTCCAATATTCACCCTTCTGTCTGTACTGGGACATTTTTCTACTGGGGAGAGATGGACAAAGTTTGCTCCCCAGTTTTTTGAAAAAGAGGGAATCCAGTGGAGGCTCCTTTTATTCTTCTTTCTGCCTTTGCATTTCTCCTGTGAATTGGCAGAGATGTATAGTAATGCATAGCAATTAAGGACAAAGGAGAAAAGAGAAATACAGGGAAAGGTATATGGTTAATATATCAAGAACATTCTCCTAACACCCAGAGAGAGAGAGCAGCAAGGTTATTTTTTCCTGTTTTGCCCATTATTTAAATTTCATCCCTATTCCTTTTATTTCATTTGGTATCTGTAAATATTAACTGAGGATGCAGGTTAGAAGCACTTGGGGGAGATTTGAAAACATACAAATGCTTGGATCCCACCTCAGACCAATCAAATCCAAATTCCTGGGAGTGGGGTTCAGATATTTGTCTCTTTTAAGCCCACTAGGTTATCTCAGGGTGGACCAAATGGAGTGGGAACAAGGTACTATGGATTTTTACTGGTTATAAATGTGGCAATGTCAATGGTGGGTATAGCCGTTAGCCAGAAGGGACTCACCCCTCACCTGGCCACCTCCAAGAGTGGTTATACCAGATGCAGAATTTCAGCACCTTTGCATCAATTCGTTGTTTCCACATGGAGTCTCACTTGGATCCCAGTGTTTCCTGGAAACAATCTCATTTCAAGCTGTATTCTTGGCCTGAATGTACCATTTATCACCTTTGCAACCATTTAATGGTGTGTGACGGTGTATTAAAGTTACAAAGATGAAACAAATTTAAATTGTTTTACCTTATATTGCTAAATATAAGGGGAAGATAGAAACATAGAGATATAGAGATACAGATAACAGCCAGGTAACTCACCATGTTCTCTACTTTGTGTTTGGTTATTACCATGGAAAAATGGCTTTCTGTTCTGGAAGATACCCCAATGATTCCATATAACGCAGTGATTGAAACCATAAGCTTTGAGACAAGCCCATGTCTACCATCTGTGGCCAGAGCGTTTCCTCTTTTCCCACCTTGGTTGTTTGCCCATCTACTAAATGGAGATAGAAAGTCCTACCTCACAGGACTGTTGGAAGGACGAATCATGGTAAATGAGGTTGATGGAGCATTTGACACACAGTGAATGCTCAGTGAGTGGTTCTGTTTTTTGTTTTTGTGGGTTGTTTTGTTTTTGTTTTTGTTTTTTGGTTTTTGGGTTTTCCTCTGTAACACATGCAAACAGACAGCATTTGATGGAGTTGTGATTTTTATGATGAGGCAGGGCAGGGGGCACAGAATTCTTCTGTCTGAACGCCTGTTCCTTCCGTCGGAAGCATTCCCACGCATCTTCTAAGGAAAGGACCCACCCACGTCGTGTACATGCACAGACAACCGACACCCCTGAATTTCTTCTGTCGGCTGTAATCTGCAAATGGCAGTCTGTTTCTGAGGTTCCAGACTGCATTTCACACTGATTGATAATTATCATATTTCGGAGTTGGGTGCTCACTGTCGAGCCGCTGAAGCCTGACAGACGTATTTCATCCGAGGCTCGTTTGTCACCTCCGATAAGTCAGAGGTACTGAGTTTTCGCCGTGTAGTCGGAGCGGCCGCCGCTGAGGACTGTCTCCCTCTGAGGCTGGCTTCAAGATTGATTTTCCATCCTGAGTGCTCTCTGAGGCAGCCACAAGCCTGAGTCCCTTCTCATTAATATTTGGTGGCCTGTATGACAGCCTCATCGTGAGTAAGTGGCAACGATTATGCCGGGTCAGGTGTGGACTGCATCAGCTGCGGCGTCTAAATGGGAAGTCTGTGATTCAGGGAGCAATATGCTCATGGGGTAAAAATGAGATAATAAGAATAAGTTTTGCATTAATTTCGAGAGTCATCAACCTATCCGGTATAATTTGAGATGGAGTGAAAACCAGCTAAAACGCTATCCCGGATGTGTCCCGTGGTTTAAAAAATGTTAAATGAAAGCGCTTGCGTGTTTTGGTTGTGTCGGATCCGGCTTTCAAAAAAGTGAAAGGGTCAAAATGGAGAGGAAAGGGATTTCCTGGGTTGAATTTTATTTCACTTATTTGTCAGATATAAATGAAGTGCTTACCTAA
>CM053610.1:5349360-5383581 GCA_028646535.1 Procyon lotor | reverse complement strand
TTGTGGGGCCCCTGCTCGCATGAAGATATCTGTCCGGTGGGACAAATAAGTAATAATACTAAGTGTGAAAATTATGAAAGGAAAGTGGAGCATCGTGGGCATAAAGCAAGGTCAAGGTCAGATCCAAACCTGAAGGTTACCTTAATTATAACCCTGGGCATCAGCTGCATTTGGGGAATTCACTTCCCCATAGCAGTCTACATACATTTGGGGAATTCACTTCCTCTTTGCTCTGTTTATAGTGTTTTTTTTTTTTTTAATAGTGTTTGTTTTTTTAAAAAGCAACATCTAAAATTATATGAATTTAAGATAAGAAAGGCAAAACCAAGCTCCCCCGTGGATCCTGTCTTGCCTTGTGGTCCTTCTTTCTGCTCCGGGTCCAGGGAAGATGGCCCACATCAAAACTGACGACTTCTATCTTGACTCTTTTCACTCAATATTTATATACCTTAAGGATCAACTATGTCCAGGCATTCAGTGTCCACAGAGTTTCTCAGATTTCTGTTTTGTTTTCTTTTGTTTCTATTACCATCTACCTAAGGAAGCTTTTTGGACAATTTTTTTTTTTCCTAATTGCCTTCCTGCCCCAAGAAATTTTAATACCCTGTGATACAGGTATCAAGATAGACCTGCTTCTACCCCCCAAAGGACTAAAATTCAGGGAAGATGAGAAACTAAACATGTCAACAAATAAGTCTGATTACAATATTCGAAAGTTGTGGTGGTAAGAAGGGTACTGCAGCAAGAAGACTTGGTCTACCGGGGCATAGGGGAGACGTCTTGGAGAGAGGAGCACGTAGACTGAGATCCAAGGGCGAGTGGAGGTTGTCAGCAGAGGGTCCAGGAGAGAGTGTGGGTGTTATGGGCAGAGATGCATCACATGCACGGGCTCTGGGAAGCAGGACTGAGCTACTGGGCTTGAGGAATGGAGGAGGTCCATTCTGGAACTGGAGCGGCTATAAAGAGGTGGGCATGGGGATTGCCAAAGACCTGGGGAGATGTGCAGCCATATTAGTTTTAGATTTTAAGGCCCATGGGAAGCCATTGTGGGATTTTCAACAAGGGAGCGCTAAGAGAAGGCATGCCGTATCCCCTTGACCTCACATGGGTGATTCAGATGGATTAGAACTCCAGAGTTTTGGCACCAGTGCTGGGGAGGCTTCCTTGACATCTGCTACACCACCCTGTTCTTCAGCCTCCTCCTCTCCTATGGGCTTTGTGCCGTCCTTCCCACTTACTCGAATGACCACTCATTCAACTGCATAATCCAATGGAAACTGCTCCCCTTGGATTCCTGAACTGAAAATCAGCCCCCGAGATAGCCATTCGCTCTCAGGCTGTCTCTCCCACTTCTGAGTTGGCTACCCACGTGAGTTGGCTTACGTGGCAGTATCCCACCATTCGACCCCCTTTCCAGCCCTTTTTCTATCCTGGCTTCATTGTGATGTACAAATTGTGGTTTAGCATTTGACCGGTATACTTGCTCCCAATGGCGACTGGGCTGGAACACAAAAGTCGAGAGGTGGTGGAAAAGATCCAGTCTGTGGAAATGCACTGCCAATTTCAATTATGTAATCCTAGGTGCCCGGGGTGGAATTGATCCCTGAACTAGAACTACCTTGCTCTCTTTTCGCCTTCTTTTCTTTACCAAACATTTCCTAAACAACTATTTATCAGGCTCTACAAGATACAGATATGTGAAAAGGATTTTAATATTGCCCCTATCTCAAGGAACAGGAAATGTTTCGTGAGAGGGGGGTAGGGAAGAGATATCTGCAAAGCTACCCGTAGCACAATGAGCTGCTTCACCCTTGGCTCTGTGACCTGCACTCTGCATTTACCTAAAACGTCCCCTCTCTTGAAATGGCTGCCAACCCACTCTCCCGCCACACAAACACATTTGCTATTCTCCCAATTTTCTCTACATTAGGTTTGAAAGAGAAACGTATTTCTTCTCTTTAAAGCTACATTCCTTTCATGTCCTCTTGGTCCCATCTCCTCAAGAATGTTCCACCACGGTGCTTCATCTGCTGAATAACAGTAACTGTAGTCATGACCTTGGACTGAGTGTCTGTTGGTGTCAGACTCTTCACATACATTATTTCTTTTACTGTTGGCATATTATTAATGCTATTTGCAGATTGAATACTGAATGTGATTCTGTACTGACTCAGTAAACCAAAGTTCAAATGTACTCCCTCTAAGGTCACCTGGATAATAAGTGGAGGGTTAGGATTTGAATCCACATTTCTGAGTCTATGGCTTGATTAAATTTCTCCCCTGATCATGCTACATCCTATGTCTTCTGTGTGTCTCTCTGTAACAGATCTTTTCCTCAATCAAGCATGGGCCTGTTTTCACCTTATTGGCATTCTTGCCTATGTCTAGTCCCACCCTCAAATGTTAAAAAATTCCATAGAGTTCAGTGGCTTCACTTCTAACCTCTTTGCTCACCCAATCATGCTCAGCATCTTGAATCTAGTTCTGTTTCCCCTTCTCCCCTCCACCCTAATGAGATCTTCTATTTTTCAGTGATTTACGATGGCACATTGGTCAAATCCCATTAACTTTTCTGGGCACAACTGTTAAACATATCTCACAATTAACTTTTCCTCACCACTTCCTGAAATCATCTCCTTCTCTTGTTTACATGACTGTTTATTCCCTTGGTGCTTTAACCCCTCTGTCCATACCTCCATTTAGAGTTTTTTTTTTTTAAACTATCGAAGTAATAAATATGTACTAAAAAAATGAAGTAAAACAGGATATTCCATGGTATTCTTTTTTGAGTGGTATTCCTTTAAATTTTCTGGGCTATTTCCTTGAGTATTTTCTTTTCTTTCTTTCTTTTTTAAAAATGTGGGATGCACTCAAAAGATAAAAAATTCTAGTTATCAGGTAAGTAAGTTATGGGGGTATAATGTATAGCAAGCTGATTATAGTTCACAATACCATATTGCATATTTGAAAGTTGCTAAGAAAGGAAATCTCAAAAGTACTCATTAAGAAAAAAAGTTGTAGGTATCTAAGGTGACTGGTATTAACTTATTGTGATAACCATTTTGAAATGTATTCATATATCAAATCATTATGTTGCACACCTTGGTCTAATTTAGCATTCTAAGGCAATTCTATCTCAATAAAATTGGAAGACATATATAGAGTGCGGTGGTAGTAAACTTTTTAAAATTCTTCCGTGTCTAGTATCTTTCCTTTGTACTTGCTCCTGATTAGAAATTTAATTGGTTATAAATTTTTGTTATCAATTTGAAGATTATGGAATTCTGAGTTCAACATCTTTTCCCTTTATAACTTTGAGGCATTGAACTTTGTTATCTCTCAGTATCTGAGTTTCTGGGTGAATTCTGACACACAGTCTTATTTGTTCCTTGAAGGAAGAATATCTTTTTTGTATTTTGTTTTTTTGTTTTCCCTTTTGGTAGGTATTTTTGAATCTCCTTCTTTGTCATTAGCTGTCCGAATGTATCCTGTTTCTATCCAGTTTGAGGACGGATGCTTTTCTTCAGCTAGGGAGATTGTATTCTATTATTCTTTATTTTCCCTCTCTAATTATTTTTGTTCTCCACTTTTCCCAACTCCTGTTAGTTGAATTTTGGCCTCATGGATCTTTTGATTCATGTCTTTTTAATTCCTGTCTTATTTTACCCCATAGTTTCCTCATGCAGGAAACACACTCACCTTCATCTGGTGGGTTACTATGACTCTGAGCTCTGTCCTTTTGTTTATTTTTGCATCATATTCTCAATTTCCAAACTCTATTTATTTATGTATGTATTTATTTAAGAGAGAGAGTGTGCGTACATGTGAATGAGCGGCAGGAGGGAGAGGGTGAGAGAGAATCTTGAGCACTGAGTATGGAGTCCGATGTAGGGCTCGATCTCATGAGATCATGACCTGAGTTAAAATCAAGAGTCAGATGCTTAACCAACTGAGTCACCTACGTGCCTTCCAAACTCTCCTTTAAAAAATAGTCTCATCACTCCTTTTTAATAGCAGCCTGTTCTTTTTTAGTGGATACAGTATTTCTCCTGAAAATTAATAGGAGAGAGACTCCTTCATCATGTGTTTTTTCCTCCACACCTTGCAGCAGTACCTGTCCACCACCTCTCTTCCAGGCCCCAACACTCAAGCAAGGAGCATTTTTAGGCAGATCATGACTTTCCTGGGAAAGCAATTCTACTAAGGCCAAAAGCTGCTGCTATAACCCTTCTGTCTGTGGATGGGACCCCATCTGCCTAGATGTTCTGTTCATCAGCCAACTTCCCTAGTACTTACTTAGTCTAGTTGCTATAGGACTGAATCATAGGAGCCTTTAATCTGAAAATTGTATGTCCCCTTAGACTTCATGCAGGAATTTTATTAAAGCCAAGGTTGGAAGGATGTGAGGAATTTAGAAATCAGTGTTCAAGAGCTACACATTCTTGCTCTAGCCTCTCATGTCTATAATCACTTTCTACTCTTCTGTGGGGCAGACATTGCTTGTCACCTTCCTAATGCCCAGGACTACTTTTTATTAGCAAGATCCTGATTTTGTTCGAAAGGACAAACGTGACAGCCAATAATTGACTTTCCTTTCTATCCAACCACCTTTAGAGTTGGAGAGAGAAAGGCCTGTAGCACACATTATTGAGATGTCGGTATAAATCCTAGGGAAGATAGTCCTTCTAAACAAAAATAAAAACCTCTCTAGGCGAGAGTACTTGATTCTTCACTTTGTTAGTGCCCAGAACAGGGAGATAATGACTGGAGGGGGAGCAGCCATCCTGAAACCATGAAGATAAAAGCCATACACCCTACAGATTTGAAATGCGGAAGGAGTTTGGGTTTTTAGTGACATTCTTGAGTAAATGCATGAGCCATGGAGATATTCCCCCAGAATTTGTATGGGAGGAAAATGAACACATTCTAATCTAGAGGCTTAAATTTTCTGTCATTTCTAGTTCAGTATGACCCTAATGCACCACACTAGTTCAGGTGTTTCTGAAGCTTTCCTTAAACTACTAGATTGGTGGCTCTCTAGGCGTGGTCCCCAGATCAGCACCATCAGCACCACCTAGGAATTTCTAGAAAGGCAAGACCTATTGAATCTGACTCTAGGGATGAGTGCCAGCAATCTGTATTTTGACAATGTTCCAGAGGATTGTGATGCACATAAGTTTGAGAACCACTGATATAGAGTCATGATTTAATTGACTGTCTTGAATTTAGACTTCCTTTCCTTGATGTTTTAATCATACATCATCAAATAAATATTCCTCAAGTGAAGTTCTATATATAGATTTCTCCTTTTCTGTTAAAACAACCATCACGAGTCCCCATCGCTTACTGAATTGGATAAAAGCATATGAGTCAGGTATTCATAGTTACTTAAAATGTTTTCTTTTTCTTTCCCCCCAAAGATTTTATTTATTATTTATTTGACAGAGAGATCACAAGTAGGCAGAGAGGCAGGCAGAGAGAGTGAGGGGGAAGCAGGCTCCCTGCTGAGTAGAGAGCCCGATGCGGGGCTCGATCCCAGGACCCTGAGATCATGACCTGAGCCCAAGGCAGAGGCTTTAACCCACTGAGCCACCCAGGTGCCCCTGAAAATGTTTTCTTAGCCACGTTCTTTATTTAAATTTTTCTCCTATTTTCAATTTTCTTTTCAAAGCACATGATTCTGGTAACAGTACTAACTTATGTGAACAGAATACATTGCCCCTCCCAGGAATCTACATGTTACTTTGTCCTCATTACTATCTTTATTCTTGGAAACTCTGGTCGCCATTCATCATGCATAATAATTGCAGCCATCTTCCTGAAGCCTTTGAGAGGCCTTCTTTCCTTAGATCATATATACACTCATTTGTACCTTTTTAATGGTACTTTGAATTGTTGTTTTATTCATGGAGTAATTTATGGAACTGGAGAATATACCTTGATAATTACGTTTTAAAAGAACGTAACATGTAATTAAAATTAAACAAAATATAATTTTATGCATAAATGCATTTTTTGAAAATATGTGCATAAGTTGAATCTAATCATTATAATTTGCTATAAACATAATGAGTGCTAAATTGTTATTGATTATTCCTTTTTTTTATCATGCCATCTGGGACTCTGACACTGGAAGAATGTAATGATTACTTATACTGGCATCAAGTTATTTTAAATTTAAAGATGATAAGATAAAAATTCCTTTCTTTAAAAAGCAAACTTTGCAATTACAGCACAGTAATTAACTTTTAAATTAGGAAAAAAGAAGATATTATATATTTTTTTTCCTTAAAGGAATATGTTAGGATAGAAAAATGAATATATCTATAATACCTTGTTTTTGTTCTTTGTTTTTTAAGTGAATCTCTTAGGGGCAATCATAGAGACATGGCTATTCAATTTATTCCAATAACTTTTGGTTAAAAAGCTCACATTTTACTTATAAAATTAATTTCACTATTTTTGCTTTCCTTGAAAAATTAACATGTGATGAGGCTTTTTTGGTGGGTGGGAGAGAAAAATTACTTATGGGACAAGACTGTCTTTTACTTATGAGAATATTTAGAAAACTTTACAGAGAAATAATATATAGAATGTTAGGGAAACATGATATACGCTCCAGGGATTATGAAGAAATTGATATATTTAACACATTTTTTCTAGCTATATAACGCATATACATAAAAGTGCATGTGCATGCGCATGGAAGCATCAGTGAGAATAAAAACTCACTCATGTGTTCGTAACATTCATCAATTCCCACATCTTTTTCTCATTGCATTTATGTATAGAAATACACATCTGCTTTTTTATCTACCTCATAGGATATCATATTATACGTCCTTAAACTGAACGATTTATTTATTTCTAGTTAAGATTATTTGTCACATTATAGCCAGGAAATTTCTGCCTTTTGGATTTAATTGCATGTGTGCTTTCCTTTTTTTTTTTTTTTTTTTGCACATGTGCTTTAATAACAAGATATGTGTTACATTTACGAAATGATTTTTTTATCACCTTGGTCTGTCAAAAACTGAAAGAGATGCTCACTCATTCATGTGTTTCTTCAATTACTTATGGACAAATCATACATGGTTGGTTGCTACTCTCTCTGAGGATTGGGGCTATTCCTTATATAAAAACTGAGAGCATTTACATGTACGACCTCTTACCAATTTAAAATTCTGTAGATACTGCTGATGATCTGATTGAATTACTTTGTATTCTGTGTATTTTATTAAGGATGCTTAAGTCACATGAACTTTATACTGTTTATTTGTCTTCTGTATCTTTACTATGTTTGTTTGTTTTTCTTTGCTTTGTTTTATGGGAATATATGTACAATTTCCTGTTCAAATATTGCAGCACCAAACAAATGGAGAAATGGTAGTGTTTATGTTAATATTGCACATCTTTCTTTCTTTTGTTTGAATCTGCCAGCTATGTTTTGTCTTTTTTTTTTTTTTTTTTTTGGGTGTAAGGCAGAAACCTCATGGATCTACCATTGAGTAAACTGTGTGGCTTTAAGGAAGTTATTTATTTAGACTTTGTGTTTCTATTTTCCCACTTGTAACATGGTAATAAAATAGTACCTACCTTGTATGGTTGTTATTAATATAAAATAAGATAAAAATCTATACAGTGCTTAGAACAGTGACTACCAAGCATTAAATGCTCCATAAATGGGGGCACCTGGGTGGCTCAGTCGTTAAGCGTCTGCCTTCGGCTCAGGTCATGATCCCAGAGTCCTGGGATCAAGCCCCGCATCGGGCTCCTTGCTCAGCAGGAAGCCTGCTTCTCCCACTACCACTCCCTCTGCTTGTGTTCCCTCTCTAGCTGTGTTTCTCTCTGTCAAATAAATAAAATCTTTAAAAAAAAAAATGGTCCATGAATGATTTACTGTTCTTTTCTTTTTCTCTTGTACCATTTATTTTAATTGTGTTTCCTGTAATGAGCATTTTTGGTTAGTTTTTTATTATAATGTAAAATATTTTGTCTTTTTTTTTTTAGATTTTATTTATTTATTTTAGAGAGAGAGAGAGACAGAGCACAGGGAGGAGCAGAGAGAGAGGGATAAGCAGACTGCACTGAGCACTTAAGTACAACACAGAGCTCGATCCCATAACCCTGAGATCATGACTTGAGCAGAAATCAAGAGTCAGACACTGAACTCGCTGAACCACCCTGGCGCTCCCCTTTTGTCTTTTTTAATAAGGCTGTTTATTTTCATAGGTATTTTTCACAAGATATTTGGGTTTACTTTAATATTTTTGTCTGTGTTTTGGTACGTGCCTAGGGTTTTTTTTTTAAGACTTATTTGTTTATTTTAGAGAGAGAGAGTGTGTGTTTGGCAAGTAAGGGAGAGGAGCAGAGGGAGAGGGACAAGCAGATTCCCTGCTGAGTGTAGATTCCCCACACAGGGCTTGATGCCATGACTGGTGAGATCATAACTTGAGCTGAAATCGAAAGTCGGATGCTTAACTAAATGAGCTACCCAGGGCCCTTGGTGTGCTTGCATGTTTATGTGTTTCTCTGTTCAGATATTTTCTTTGTTTCCCTTACTGATCATGCCACCAAAACAGAACCTGGAAGAGTGATTGAGCATTGTTTCCTTGACTTTTGCATTAGGAAGATTAAAATTTCTTTACATGGCCCCCCTCCCCCCTCAAACACCATGGCTGGTTTTCCCTGATCCCTACCACTTGGCTTTTTCCAATTGTGCCTCTATATCGTTTTGGTTTTTTGTCATAGTTTCTTTCCTTTGGAGAACTTTTCTTTCATATATGAGATTATTTAGTTTGTTATCTTTCCTGTAATCATGTAAATTTTAATTTACAGTGGTAGACTTCCTTAAAATTGCAAAATACTTGGCTGCTTCTTTTATGGTTTCTGTTATGAAACAGATTATTTTTACGCAGTTTTGGTCCTTTGGGTGGGAATTTGAGTTGAGCGTGTAGGTAAATGAGTAAGCTCACAGTGCCACTTGGGACTGGTAATGTATGATGACATTTCCCTTAAATACTGTGGTTATTCACCTCTTTATTTCCTGACAACAGCAAAGCCAGCATCAGTATCATGCTTTGTATATTTTTTTAGCCAACAAAATAAGCAGTCCCCGAGGTTTACATGATTATAAGAGAAAACCACACCTTTGTGTTATCATGGCCCATGTTTACTTTGCTCTTGGTATATCTGTCATAAAGCTGTCTAGAACTCAATATAGCTATGACCTCAAAAAGGAAAAAAAAAAAAACCCCAAAACTTTGATTTCTTTAGATTAAATTTATTCTTTGGAAGTAGAATCTGGTTTGTCTTGGTGGTGGACTCTATATTCAAAGAAAACACAATTTAAAATAAGCCTTCTCTTGCTCTTCCCTTGTGAATGCTGCACTTCTGTGTTATGTCCGGGTTCTCTTTTTCATCTCTGTACTGAGGCCCTACTGTTCTTCCCTTACCAAATAACAGATAGATATATGCTTCTGGAAAGCCTCCAAAAGGAGATAACTTCAGGAAAGCCGTAGGAACAAACCTGAGATTCTCTTACATGTTCATGGAGATTGAGAAGTTCCCCAAATAAATGATCCTCTGTGTCTGCTGCCTCTTTCTTCATTTGCTTTCCAAAACAACAGTCTTACCATTACGGGGGTCTCCAGTAATTGGTTTCATGACATGGGAATGTTATAGTAATTTACCCCTAAATCTTTTGGGATTACTTATCATAGATCGATCTCATACAGGTAGCTTAGATTCTCACTGCAGACTATATCAGAAAGTTTACTTGGCAGGAATCAGTTGGGAAGGAGTATAGCCGGGAAGTAAGAAGATGAGCTTTGGAGTAAGACTGGCGTGATTCGCATCCAGTCCTGCCGTTGACAATCCTGTTGTGACTTTGGCCAAGTTTTTAAGATTTCTTGAGCTCAAGTTTTCTTCACCTGGAAAATTGGAATAGTAATAACAGTATCTACCTTAAACGTTTCTAGGGAGGACTAAATAAGATGATGAATATAAGAATTTAGCACAGGGCTGGACAAAGAGTAAGCCTCAAAATTGACAAACAATAGCAACACAGATAAGACTGTATTGCTTTCTATGTGACAGTGGCAAAGTCCCTTTCTCCTTGCCACCAAGTTCATAGGCTGGTAATGGTCTCATGGCTAAATGCATTGATTGGTGCATTTTCATTCTGGCCTCCTCACTGTCATAGCTGCTTTTCCAAATGCACCAGGCTTTCTCTTGGTCTCATTTACCCTTCAAGGCTGGTCTGTGTTCACCCCCACACTCATTGTTGCCTCACCTTCTTGGCAGACTGCCCAGTACCTGACAAACAGGCAGGTTTGGAGAGGAGAGTACACACTAGATCCCATCTCTCTCCTCTGTTCTTATGAATGCTCCTGTCCATCTCCTCTGCTCCCTAGTTTGAGAAAGGGCCAGGGAGGATACTTAGTGCAGGACATTGGCAAAATTTCTAGCTATCAAGCAAATTTTTGCCGCTAGGCAAATGAGCCCAGATGTTCCCTAGAATTCGGACTTTGCTTCTTGAAGCAGTGGCCACTGACTTGCAAATACTTGCTTTATGTACATAGACATAGGCAGTAGACATGCATACACAACTCAAAAATTCTTGAGTTTGGAGGTTAATCCAATCATTTGCATTTCTAACCCCCTCAACATTTCATTCTCTCCTTCCTGCAGATGGATTCCCTAAATTCCTCTTTGGACCATTCCCCACATGGCTCTGATTGCACCTCATGTTGCTCTTTCTGTGAATAAATGCTTTTATAATGCTTTTTTTTTTTTTTTTACATATGTCTTTTCTTACTTATATGTTATTTGCATGAAGAGGAGGTCTGGTTGCTAAGGCCACCAGGACTGGTGTAGGTGCCTTTAGACTCAGTTATGTTCCCCCACTTCCTTTGATGGAATTCCACTTGTGTTCATGGTTCATCCAGCTTCTGTGGTTGCAAGAATATAAACATCAAAGTCATTCTTGTTTTTTTGGCTATCTTCCTAAATATATATTTGCCTGAATTCAGTAGCTTAATTCTTTCTCTTGCTATTAATTAAACCTGATATGCTGTATCCAAAGGTAATTCTGCTGATCTTTTTCCTACTGATTACTGTCATCTTAATCTCTCTCTCTTTTCAACCTTGCTCTCTTTTCTCTTCCTCCTTTCCTTCCTTCTTCCTTCCTTCCTTCCTGCCTGCCTGCCTGCCTGCCTGCCTGCCTTCTCCTGCTTTTTTCTTCCTTTTCCAAATATCTTTTGGTTTCCATTCAGTTTTCTGTCTCCATTAATCTCACTAAATGCTTAATATTCGTTCATTCATAAATTGACCCATTGGCCTCTTAGTGACAAGCTGAGGATTGGTGGTATTGCACACACAGACAGTTGGGTGACCTAGGGCAATAGAAAAGGATGTGGACCCTCCTGATTTAGCTCTGTTCTGAAGATAATCCAATTAGACTTATAAGAATAGTGTTATCTTGTTCCCTCTTCCCCCCACCCAATTAGACCACTTTGAAAGGACTAAGAAGATGGTGCTTAATTTCATTATCCATTACAACAGATAAATGCAGAAGGAATACCTGTGAAATCAAGTGAATCAAGTGAAAAACAGAAGCACAGCCTATTTCAGTGCTAATAAAAGTGGAAGGATTCATGCAAGAGTAAAAGGTCCTCATTCTACAGTAAATATACACACTTCCATTTCTCCTGATAGACTGTGAATGCTTGACAATGGAGACTTAATGTTATTCATGAGGGTGGTGGAGAGGAGTCTATGAGCAAGGCAGCCAGAAGAGACCCCAAAGGAGCCCATGTGCCCGGGACCTTCTCCACTACAGCCTGCAGCAGAGATAGAGGCGAGAAACCTCTATGGCGTGAGGTATGGTACAGATGGAGTGCTGCTCCCTCGTTGGGCTCTTGTCAGACATCAGGCTTGCTTCCAAGAGTCTCATCCATGTGGTTTAATTTAATCTTTATAGTCGTCCCATGAGGTTAAAACTAACTTTGGTATCCATGGGTGTGTGGCATACAAACTTCATGGCTGCGATGGAAACCAACAGGACCAGCTCCATACTTTCCAGTCCTCATTTTTGTATCTTACTCAGGATGTAACAAGGAGAAAGTCTGCATCTCATTTGAGGTTAGTTGATATTTTTGTGCCCTGCCCTTCCAACTCTTCTAAAATGAAGGAAGGGAAAACGGGGAAGGGCAAAGAGGGGGAGAAATGGGTAGAGAGAGTGAGGATGCATTTGTTATTAAAATGGTAACAATAGGGGCATCTGGGTGGCTCAGCTGGTTAAGCCTCTGACTCTTGGTTTTGGCTCAGATTGTATTCAGGGTGGTGAGCTCGATCCCTGGGTCAGGCTCTATGCTCAGTGGAGAGTCTGCTTGAAGATTCTCTCCCTCGCTCCATGCTCTCTCTCCCTTTCTCTCTCAAATAAACAAATAAAAATAAGTCTTAAAAAAAATGGTAGCAATGAGAAATGTCTGTCTTCAGAATCTATTGTAATAGTTACCACTTAATCCTTTGCCCCCCAAACAAACAAAGATGTAAGAAAACGCAGCCCCAAACAAAGACTATGTTGGTATACTTTCTTTCTTTTTGTTTTGACATTTTGTTTCAAATCAGTAATGAATTTCTTCTTTGATTTAATTAGAAAATCTGCTTTACTTCCAAACTTACCACTCAGGTAAGTGTCAAACTTCCAATTATACACATAAAAAAATTATGTTTGGAACCTATGTTAAAAACTCTATTTGCATTAGGCTTTAATCATCATAAAGAAAAAATGTAAATGTTTCCAAGCGGTCCAGCTACATAAATAACCATCCATTTTTTAAGTGTGCAGTAGAGTTTTCCCCTGAGAAAATTCTATAACTTTGAGAGTAATGTAATGGTAATTAATTACCAGAAAGAGATTAATACTGCATGCCAAGAATGATAAAGAAATGCACAGAAGCCCTACAAATGTAGTCTGCAGGCAGTATAGAGAGGGGAATGTTGTGAAGCAAGCCTATTTAATTCAAATTTCAAGCTTATTTTATGAAATGCTATTTTTTTTTTGTCAATTATCTCAGTTGAATTTGTATTCCACATCACCTGAGTACTTGCAGTAACCTCTACATGGACTTCATGTTCTCAATATTATAGCTCACCAATCTCTTGCTGTAGGAAATCTGTTTTTGTCTTGCTGCTCCTTTTCATAATGCCTCCATCATCATAGTCCTCTGCTCAGAAACCCTCAGTGGCTCCCCATTGAAAGCTCCCCATTGCTTTCAGAATGCGTTCCAGTATTTTAAGGAAGACTTTGAGGTTCTTTACCATCATGGCTTTGGCCAGATTTGCTCTGTCCTTTCCTCTCTTGCCCCCAACAGGCCCATGCTCTGCAAAGCCAATCTTACCCAAACTTGACTGCTAAAATCACTCAGACACTTATGAATTAAAAATGTAGAGCCTTGAGGCCTCTTCCCAAGAGTTGGATTCTCCAAGAAAAGGGCCTTGGAATCTGCATTGTAACAAGTGACCCACTTCTTTCAGACAAGCTTGGAAACTGTCCTAAGGAACCCATGCCTTTGCCATCCCCTGAACATGCCCCATACTTCCCCTCCCTCCCACCCTTTGCTTTCCATAAACCATTCTGCTTACTGGACAGTAGATCCACATGGTCTTAGTATGGTTTTTCTGAGAGTAGAGCCTAAGACGACTTCGAATGCAGGTGTTGATTTGAGAGGCAGTCATGGGAATCATAAGTAAAGGGGTATGAGAAGCAAGCCAGAGAAGGGAAGAAGGACCCCAAAAGGATTCTTTTTCAGGGTTACCACCATTGGTAATGGTAGCTCATTTCTGCTGGCTCATTGGCAGCCTCCTAAGAAGTACACAGAAAGCCTTCTAAAAGTGCGCAGGTGCAGGGTAGAAGTTTGGGCATTTATCCAGCCACTTGGGTCCTCCTCTGTGTGGGTGACACCAGAGCCATTATTCTTTGCCCTTCTAGCCAAGAGATCCTTCTGGCATTGAAGCAGGCCCTGGGGCAGAAGGGGGAATGAAATGCTGTGCAGGCTCCAGGCAGAATCCCGGCCGGAGGCCAGACTGAGTTCCCAGGGAACTCGCTGTAAGGGCAGCAAATGTCCAAGTTTGTCCTAGAGGTGGGGCCAGGCGAAGATCGCATGCTCTAGTAGTTGTGTAACAAATTGCCCAGTAATGAATTATGGCTGTCACAACGCACGTCACATGTATTACGTCACTGTTTCCGTGGGTCCGAAATCTGGTGTGCCTCAGCTGGGTCCCCCGCCCCGGGTGGGGGGGTGGGGCCGGGGGCAGGGGGACCTCCTACAAGACTGAAGTCATCTCAGCGCTTGACCAGAAAGGACATGCTTCCTGGCTCACGTGTTTGTGGACAGGATTTAGCTCTTCACGAGTGGTTGGATCGAGGTCCTCAGTTCCTCTTCGGCTGTTGGCCGGAGGCCTCCCTGGGCTCCTTGTCTGGTGGGCTTGTCTTTGGAGTTATTCCCACAAGGCAGCTGGCTTCATCAGGGTAGCAAGCACAAGGCAAATGGGTGCCGGCAAAATAGATTCCGTCTTTTGTAGCCTCATCTGAGAAGTGATTTTTTTTTTTACTTTAATTCTGCTGCATTCTATTCATTAGGTGTGAGTCACTGGGTCCAGCCTCCCCTTGAGAAGGTAGGATCCATCATTCCCCGATCCTTACAGTCACCTCTGTGATCCGTTATCAGCCTTTGATAAATTGTCCATGAATTAATGTCATGATAAACCATTATATTAAATGTTGTTTGGGTGTTTTCCCTGTCGATTTTTAGATGTGTTTTTCCCGTATGTGAAACTTCTGCAAATATAAGGTCGAACAGGATATATGGAAAGAACATTTGCATAAATGACTTGACACCTTTCTCGAAAAATGCCCTTTTAAAATTAATTCAAATGAATCCAGTCAAGAGATAATAAGTACTACACAAATATAAGGCCCTATAAGCTTATAATTAATTTTTCATGTTGCGTGGGATTGAAAGAAAATGTAAACTATTGCAGTCAGAAGGTCTGCCCAGAGTATACAGTGCTTTTGTGTTAAATTCTTTGTTTACTAAATCACCTCTGTTATCTGGGGGAGAGGACATTGACTTTACACCCTGAAGCCTTGAGTCTCAGTCTTGTAAATTCTTAAATCATCTGCGACTCGGTTTCATCTCCTATTCAATGGAGTCCTAACTTGAACATCAGAGAGCTTATCAAATATTGATTAAGCACCTACTATGTGATGCTCTCTGGAAAGTTGCACTGCCTGCATGGTTCTGGGCACACAGTAGTCATGCAATAAATACCAGCCGAACCTGACTCTGGCTTTGAGGAAATAATTATATTTTAAAGGGGAGCCTCTGAAGGTCTTCAGAGGGCAAGGAAAGCCGTGTTTATAGGTCAGATGGCATTTGTATAAGGAACTTGAAAAGACTTTCCATGAGCAAGCAGTAGAGTTGCAAACGTTTATTTGAAGAACCTACAGAAGTTGGATTCTGAACCCACCCTGGGGATCCATCGTTCAACTCATATTTAGGAAGGGCCTTCCTATTTATGGCATGTCTTCCATGAACCCCTGGGGAGCACTGGATGAAAACAGAAGCACATCCCTGTGCCCACGGGGCTTGTAGTCAGTGGGTTCACCTGGGTGGGGAGTGCTGCCATATTGGGGCAGACATGGTGTGCATTTGTGTTTGTACTGGAGAGACAGCAAGCAAACCTGTGGGGGGATTCCCATGCTTGTGTTCATAGTGCCGTATTTGGGGGGCTAATGGTGGCATGTGTGGCAATGGTGAGATTTCTCTTTCTGTCAGGGCACCGTGGTTGGGAACTTGTCCTGTGGAAATCACCCGCCTGGGCTTGATGTGTAGCTTCACTGATGGGGTTTTGGAATATAGGGGAGGTTCAGTAGGGTGAGGTCTGGAGCCGAAGACCAAGAAAGAATTCTTGAGGCCTCTTTGGTGCAAAATGGTTTATTAAAGCAAGGGGACAGGACCTGTGGGCAGAAAAAGATCTGCACCCCCCCCCTTGCCCCTGCCTTGTGAGGGTGACTGATGTGATCATATACTTAGGCAGCTGGGAAAGGTAAGGAAAAGGGAAGTTTCAAAAGGATTTTCATATGTTAAAGAACACTCACAGGATACCTAGGCCTTGCCATTGTCAAGTTAAGGTTGTTTTTCCTTCTAGCAAGGCATTGACGTTAAGATAGTTGGGAATTTCCTGGAGCAGGATTACGTTGCCGGCTTCACATGTCTGTCAGTGGGCTGCAGGTTATAAGGACATTTAATTGTATCTGCATTTCCTTCTGGAAGCTGGCTAATTGATAGAAATGCTTTGTTCTTGTAGGTTGCTAAAACATATGTAAACTGAGGGAGACTCTGTCCTGCAGGATGTAAGTTAACTCTTTTTCCTTCCTTAGCTTCAGGGCAGCCAGGAGTGCCTGACCGATGTCACGACTGTCACACATATACCATGGGGGGACAGGGGCTGTGGGGGGGGTTGTAGGGTGTCAGTTTCTGCTTTGTCCTCCACTTGTCTTCTCTTCCATCATCATCACCATTAAATCCCTGTGTGGTTTTAGCTCTATTGACCTCTTTGAACCTCAGTTTCTTTAGCGGAAATGTGAGAATAACAATAGGACAGAGTTCCTGGGGCTACTGTGAGGATTAAAGATTGTTCTGTGGGAAATATTTAGAGCAATGTGGTGAATACCATGTTGTTATTCTTGCAAAGTGTTATTATTCCTGCCCTTGTGGTCAGCAGTAGTGGTCAGCCCCCTGTTCTTCCCGTCTGCCCTGCCCCTTACCTTTCACCTTTGTCTTAATTTCTTTGGCTCCCACTGTATTTTAGGAATTTTCAGGTTGATGATTTTTATCTAAGGACAACCTGGGAAGGGTGTTAAAATGCAGATTTGGGGGCCCCATTTTTGGTTCAGTGGGCTCGGTAGGTTGGTTGTGGGGCTCAGAAATTGGCATTTTTTGATAGGCACCCAGGCAGTCTGCACTTTCAGAAGCTCTTCCTTCCTTAAAGTTTGTAGTCTTGAAACCTAGGGTTTATGGAGACACAACTTTGCTTCCAACACTGCACTATGTGCTTTGTGTGTATCATTTATAATCTATACAAAAGCTCTGCTCTTGTCATATTATTGTTTCCATTTAATAATGAACAGACTCAGGCTCAGAAAATTCAGGCATCTTACTCAAAGTAAGGAAGCTAGAAAGGTCCAGAGCCTGTCTATTCTAAAGTTTGTTTCTTTCCCACTACATTGTGCTGTGCCTTTCTGTGTGAAGACTTGATTGATGACAATGTGGGGGTTAGGGGTGCTGATCCCCTGTATAGTCAAGAAACTGTGTGTAACTCCCACCAAAACTTAATTGCCAATGGGCTGCAGTGGACACTAAGCCTTATCTATAACATGAACATTTGACCAACCAATATATTTGGTGTGTCATATGTATGATACACTGTATTCTTACAATAAAACAAACTAGAGAAAATGAAATACTCCTCTCATAAGGAAGAGAAAATATGTTTACATTGTACCTTATCTATTGAAAAAATCCACATATAAGGGGACCTGCACAGTTCAATCCTGTGTCATTGAAGGGTCAACTGTATTTTTAATTGTTAATCCCCAGGGTGAGGTTATTTAGCACAAAGATTTCCAGATCTATCTTTCCATCTATCTTTCTTTCTTTCTTTGAAATGAAGCACCTTCTTTTTAACTTTTTTCCAGCTTTATTGAAATATGATCGACATATAACATTTTATAAGTTTATGGTATACAGCATGTTGAGTTGATATACTTAAATATTATAAAAATCATTATTACTGTAGCATTAGCTAACACCTGCATCCCATCACATAATTGCCATTTCTTTTTGTGGTGAGAAGTGTAAGATCTACTTTCTTAGAAACTTTCAAGTATATAATGCAATATTGCTACCTAGAGTCACTATGCTGTACATTAGACCTCCAGAACTTTTTCGTCTTATAGCTAGAAAAGTCTGTACTCTTGACCAACATCTCCCCTTTGCCCTGACCTCCCAGCCCCTGGCAAACATCATTCTAGTCTCTGCTTCTGCGAATTTGGCTTTTATAGACTCTACATGTAAGTGCTATCGTACAGTGTCTTTCTCTGTCGGATTTATATCACTTAGTGTAATGCCTTCCGCGTCCATCTGGAAGTGGCAGGATATCCTTTTTTCTCATGGCTGAATAATATCCTCTTGTGTTTATATACCACACTTTTTAGAGTTAGATCTACACCCAATGTGGGACTCGAACTCATGACTCTGAGACCAAGAGTTGCAAGCTCTACTGACTGAGCCAGCCAGGGATCACTACCATATCTTTTTTTTAATTTTATTTATTTATTTGGCAGAGAGAGAGAGAGATCACAAGTAGGCAGAGAGGCAGGCAGAGAGAGAGGGAAGCAGGCTCCCGGCTGAGCAGAGAGCCCGATGTGGGGCTTGATCCCAGGACCCTGAGATCATGACCTGAGCTGAAGGCAGAGGCTTAACCCACTGAGCCACCCAGGCACCCTCCTACCATATCTTTTTTCATTAATCATCCATCTGATGACCGACACTTAGGTTGTTTCCCTAACTCCGTATCCGTGCATAAGGCAGCAATAAACAGGAGACTGCAGCTATCTCTTCAATACCCTTTCTCTTCAGTCATTTCCTTTGGATGCATACCAGGAGTGGGAGGCTGGATCATGGGGTAACTCCATTTTTAATTTTTGGAAGAACCTCCATATGTTTTCCCTACAGGAAAAAATTACATTGCCCCCAGAGGTCATGAGGCTTCCCTCTCTCCACATCCTCTCCAACACTACCTCCTTTCTTTTGATGGTAGCCATTCCGGATGTTATAGTGCATATGGATTTAGTTTGCATTCCCTCAATGATTAGTGGTGATGAGCACCTTTTCATGCACCTGTTGTCCATTTGTATGTCTTTGGAAAAATGTCTGTTCACTTCCTCTGCCCGCCTTTAAATCAATGTTTTCTTCTGTCCTCCCTTCCTCCCTCCCTCCTTCCCTACTTCCATTCCCTCCTTCCTTCCTTTTCCTCCCTCCCTCCCTCCCTTCCTCCCTTCATTCTTTTTCCTTTCTTCCCTCCTTCTATCCATCCAAGTTTTATAAGTTCTTCATATATTTCTTCCTTAACCCCTTATCATATATATGACTAACAAATATTTTCTCCCATTCTATATACCACCTTTTCATTTTGTGGTTGATTTTCTTTGCTGTGCAAAAGGCTTTTAATTTGACATAGTCTTCTTATTTGTTTTTGCTTTCATTGCCTTTGCTTTTAGGTGTCGAATCCAAAAAATCGTTGCCAAGACTGATGTCAAGGAGCGCACAGCCTGTGTTTTCCTCTAGAAGTTTTACTGTTTCAGGTCTTACGTTCAAGTCTTTAATCCATTTTTAGTTGATTTTTATGTATGGTGTAAGACGGAGGAAAGGACCTCCAGATCTTTCACTTAATAGCTGCCTTTCAAAACCAGCCTTGAGGGCTTTTCTTTGACTTCCAGCTCTGTTTCCAGAATCAGTATATTTGTCTTATTCTTTGAAACAAAAAGCCTGCTTCTCAAGTCACCTTGACGGTCACCTTGTTTTTTATGCTTTATTTTCCATTTTGTGTACCATTCTCCATCTCCTCTGAGAGAAGGGTCCTTTCTAACTCTTACTAGTTTCTTCCTGAGACCAGTGAGCTGGTCAGCAAGGTGGTCAGGGGACTGAGAGCTCTGATTTTCTGGCTTAGGCTGTGTCCCAAGCCAGTGGATAGTAGTAGTATGGGGTGTAGTAGCAGTCCCAGCTGAGCCATAGGGAGTCGGTTTTCCAAAATTAAGGAAAAAGAGTACTGGGCCAACAAATATAAGAGATGTTTACTATGGTGAGATTTCACAGGAAGAGTGATATTGGAGTAGCATTTGAAAACCAGAAAGCATTTTAGATAGGCAGAGATATTGAAAAAGGAAGCGACAGAAGGAATAGGCATAATGCCAAGGAGGTAGGAAAGATCATGGCCTGTTTGGGGATTGCAAAAAGCTTCTCTTGATAGAGTGTAGGACCGTGCTTGGTGTCACTGGAGAGATGGGAAAGACCTGGATGGGGAATGGTGTGGTGACCAACACTCAGGACTCAGCGGGGAACCACGGGAGGATTTTAAACACAAGTGGAACATGAGTTTTAATCATATGTATATGAGGTAGGCGGTGCTGATGCTGAAGTTTATAAGATCTAGAAAAACAAAATAACCTTACGGTGGTGTTTTATGTACTCTGTGTGTATGTGTGTGTGTGTGTGTGTGTGTGTGTGTGTGTGTGACAAGCACACACAAGCTTATCAAACAAGGACCATTGCATTCTACCGTGCAGTTCCTTATGATTTCCACACCTTTCATGCTTGTTTTGGAGTTTTCGTCTAAAAGAGAGATACCTATGAACATAACCAAATGAACTCAAAATTTAACCAAGTTTCTGAAAGCAGAATTAACGTCTTGCTAATGGTGGACTCTTTTTTGTGATTTTATTCTAAGTAATTCTCCACATGCTTTTCCTTGACAAGGATATCATTAAAAGTCACAGTGGAGTAAATGCAGCTAATATGCTGCTCAGTCTCTCTCCCTGACAGATTTTTAATATAAATGTCAGAGCATGAATCTTCAAACTTCATTCCACCTCCTTTCCAATCCACTGCATCCTCTCTGGCACTTCCGAGGTATTGGGAACATCAGCAGAGAGATGCATTTGTAACTTCTGGTGTCCAATTACAATAATTCTACAACTACTAATCGAACGTTCCCTGGGCACCACGGTCCATAGCAGACAATAGGGGCTCTAAGTTGAATTTAACATGAATTATACCCACTCGGTGAATATATTCATGAATGCGTATTCAAGATTCAGGTTTGGGGGAAGGAGTTATAAACTGAATCATGGAATCGTATGCTAAGTTGAGTGTCTAAAGCTAGTTTTAGATGAATGGAGCACGAATTGTAGTGAGCGAAGGCAAGAAGATGTGGCCAATGTCATTAAAAGCTTTATAGCCCACGTAAAAGGACTTGTTGCTTTTATTCACTTTATCCTAAGAGCAATGGTCTCAAAGCCTTTGAAATGAAAGATTTTTAATGAGATAGTTAGCACCAGATGATCATCTTTGAAAAGACCCTTTGATGGATAGTAAGGCTAACATACATTAAGTGACTGATGCAATTTTAAAATTTCCTTTAGGGATATTGTAGAGTCTGGTGCCTGGATTCATTATTTTGGGGGAGTAAAGGCATAGCTGGAGGGCAACCCCTCCTCGCCCTTAAGGTAAAACTCACATCATGGCTAGCCCTGAAGGGTGGAATGGAGAATGCAGGTAGGAGGCTATGGCTTTAGTCCTAGACAAGGCGTGATGAAACACTGAACCTGGGAAGCCCTTCCTTCCCAGACAGAGAAGGAAGAGAGGAAGCGTTTGATAAAATCAGCAGGATGTGGGCTTGAGTGAATATAGGAGAGTTAGGGAAAGAAGGATACTGAGGTTGATGCCTAAGTATCAGACTTAGTGGTCTCAGGATGTCACATAATAAATAGGTCTGTACGAGATCGTATTATGTTAATATTTGAAATAGCGTGTGGTTTAAAGTATGGACCAAGATGCATACAGGTTCTTTAATGATTATTGATCCTGATGATCTATGGGGACATTTTTGATATGTCTCAAATTACCGCGGAAATACTCCTCAGAGTAAGAATTAACCTTCTCTGATTTTTTCTTCTTTTTTGATGTTGAAGCATATTCTCTCTGGAAGCCACAAGTACCTATTTTCTGAGCCTTTTCTGCTGCCCCAATTCATGGGTGGCCTGGTGCCGGTTTCAACAATCTGTAGATCCTCTTCCTTTGGCTGAACTGCATGTAGTAAATGAGCTAATCCAGAAAAGGCAATATCTCCCCAGACAGGATCACACTTACGATGTTAGGTGCTGAGAGAAATTCCTCTGTGGGTTGGCTCTTCACCTAACCTCAGGAAAGGTAGGTAGAGATGGAAAAGGCCTGGTAGCAAGAGCTCCTTCCTCTTCTATGAGCTACCTGCTTGTCTTGCCATCTAGCCCATCATTTATCTGTTCCCTACCATTGAGTCAACACAGGCGTGTAGAGAGAAGGAAAGGGACCTGGCTACTAAACATTTAAAAAGCACTATGTTTTATTTTATTTAATTAATTATTTCATTCATTTATTTGACAGAGAGAGACACAGCAGCGAGAGAGGGAACACAAGCAGAAGGAATGGTAGCAGGAGAAGCAGGCTTCTCACCGAGGAGGGAGCCTGATGCGGGGCTCGATCCCAGGACCCTGGGATCATGACCTAAGCTGAAGGCAGATGCTTAATGACTGAGCCACCCAGGCACCCCAAAAAAGCACTATGTTTTGACCAATCCAACCACTTAATAAAATTTCTCAGCGGATCCATGTTTGCACGAAATTAGCATCTTTGCTCAATGCTTTCGTCATGTTTCTTGTCCATCCCAGATCTCAAACCTTTCTTCCATGACATTGTTTTCTGTCTTTAAAAACAAAAACAGTGATACCCATGTAGACGACTACAAAAGCAAAAACAAAATAAAAGAGGGAAAAGAGAAAGCGATGCTTCCTGGGACAGAGGTTTTCTGAAGCGTTTCTCCAGAGTGGGCTTTTATTCCTTCAAGCACAAGAGGCCAAGCTGACAAAAGAGCAAATAAACACTCTTCTCCCTCCTTGTGTAATTCCTGACCTTGACTGAGTGTTGATCCTTTCAGAAAATGGGATTGAGAAAGCTGCACGCTGTGTTGGTTTTACCTCGAGAGCCACCGGGAGTCTTGAGGGAGAAGCTAAAGGTCAGAATTGGCCTTCCTTCTAGAAGCTCTAGAAGAAGGGACACAGCAGGAGAAACCATGCCCGAGTGTGTGAGAATGGATGTGCAGAGCACCTGAAAGAAGGAGAGGGGTTTCAGGGTCAGCCTCCTGTCAAGTGCCTTCGCCTGTTTTCATTTTATTTGTTTGACTAGGTAGCGCACGCTGTGCCTACACCGTGTCCCCAGGGCGAGGGGGAACATGAATCCATCTTTAGAAGTGGAGGAGAGGGTCATGACTGCTTGGATTTTGTTACTGTTATAGTTGACGCTCACAATGGACTGGCCATTTTGGTTTCACAGGGAGCGGGAACAGAACATGCTCAGCGTGATTGAATCCCAGCGGAGCCTCCTGTGTCTCAAATTGCCTTGTTCTTTTAAAAACTGCCGTTTCTGGATCTTATTGTATTTTATTTTTTTTTGCACTTCTGTTACTTTTCTCCAATATGGTTTCCAGCCATTCGATGGCCCTCGGGTGACTTCCTCCTGAAAGCCCTGGGACTCCCGGCTGATTATACCGCAGAAGACCCTTTGTGTAATGTTTTTTAGCACCTTGCCCGGGCTGCAGGAGGGAGGGAGTGTTGGAGAAGGCTCAGTTCCATCACCTGGCTGACCTGTGAGGTCGCCCATCCTCAGTCCATGGAATGTGCGCTCCGCCCACCCTGCCCTTCTTCCAACCCCGAGAGCCATTTTCAAGTTTGCAGCCTTGAGAGAGCCTTGTGATGTTGAGTCCTGGATGCTACTCGTGACTGAGCCCCATGGAGGCCTCTCTATAAACTTAAAGATTCTGGCAGGCCATGCGGAGACCTCCTCCTCTGGGACCCCTTGACAAGCCTCAGAATTAAGTTCCTCTGCTGGTTAAAACTGCCACCTGGGGGCGCCTGGGTGGCTCAGTGGGTTAAAGCCTCTGCCTTCAGCTCAGGTCATGATCTCAGGGTTCTGGGATCGAGCCCCGCATGGGGCTCTCTGCTCAGCAGGGACCCTGCTTCCCCCTCTCTCTCTGCCTGCCTCTGCCTACTTGTGATCTCCCTCTCTGTCAAATAAATAAATAAAATCTTTAAGAAAACAAGCAATCAAACAAAAACTGCCACATGTCCACACAGAGTGGCCTGCCTCTATTTTCCCTATCTTCCCACCCTCTGGGTTCAGGGCCCGCTCGGGAACCCATAAGATCTATTTGGAGCATCCTTATGTTCTTAAATTACACCCTGTCTTATTTTAAATGTAATAATAAGGTGGTACAACAGTGGATTTTAAATCAGGAACGGAGGGGCGCCTGGATGGCTCAGTCCGTTGAGCATTTGCCTTTGGCTCAGGTCATGACCCCGGGGTCCTGGGGTTGAGCCCCACGTCAGGCTCCCTGCTCAATGAGGAGCCTGCTTCTCTCTCTCTCCTTCTGCCACTTCCTCATCTTGTGCTCTCATCCTCTCTCTCTCTCTCTTTCTGTCAAATAAATAAATAAAATCTTAAAAAAAAAATCAGGAATGGAAGGTGCCCAGTGACGTACGCCATGGTAAGCAACGTTGTGCTGTGGAAAAATAGACCTCGAGTGAATTGTAGTGTCATTTTGTTAGTTATGGACTGTTGGCACAAAGGATCTGGAGGAAGCTGTTTTAATTTCCCGCTCCCAGCCTTTTGCATTAAGAATGATGAATCTAAGTGAAAAAACCCTGATTAATTCCATGAGTTATAGCTGACATATGCCTGCCATCAGGATGAGAATGTGTTTTAGAATGCTGGTGTTTTCTAAGGCAATACTGTTTACTGAGTCTCCGGATTTAGGGCACACTTAAGTTTTCTGTGTGTGGGCCTACTGTGTGCCAAGCACCAGCGTATGAGTCCTGGAGTGACATTCCATTATCAAGCTTAATCCTATAAGCAAGATTGTGGTGGGATAGTTCATTCTCTAATTGAGAACATTGAAATCATTGGATAATAATCAGGAGTTGAGTTGCAAAATAAGCCAAATTAAATGTCTGTGTCTGTTTGCATATAAATGCCTGGAAAATTTTTTCCTAACTTTGGAGAACATTTTTAAGATGGATAACTTTTAAAACAGTGTTAAGTGGTATAAACACAATTTGTTATGAGTTGTGTGTCTCTTGGGGTCATTCTTCCATTCTTATTACGTGTCATAGAAAAGGAAAAGAATTGCTAACATTTTTCTGAGATGCAAATGAATGGTCGCATGGCGTTTGCCCTCAGTTTCAAAGACTGGTTTATTAAAGAGCTGCTTCTCTGATGGGCAATGCTGTGGAAGTACTCAAGGAAAAATGGCAGCAGGAATATATTTACTTATTTAATAAGTGTTCTTAATTTTCCCGAGGAACAGGAATAATAGCCAGGAGGCTAACCAGTTTGATGGTAATAAAGTAGTAAGTTTTGGAAATGATTTACTTCTGTCTTATAAATCGGCACCAACTCAAAATTTTACTTACTACATAACAGTCGTATGTCTTGTCTAATGTGCTTTCTTGAGCACATAGTAGGGGTGACATTTTACCAAATGTCCTGGGAATAGAGAAAGCCCCTGGGCATGCTTCAGAAAGTACTTCCTGTGTACTTAGACATGATCTTTATGTGTTGGGTGACAGAAGGCAGGTGAGAGCTATTGTCCTGGTTCCTTCATCCTGGAAGTGTGGCCTTGGGAGCTTGGACATTATGGATATCCCCAGGGAGCTTGTTAGAAATGAATGAAGAATTTGGAGCCATTCCCCAACCTACTGAATCAGAATATGCATTTTAATAAGATCTTCAGGCGATGCATAGCTGTATCCTGCATTCAAGTTGGAGAACACTGGTCTCTAGAAGGCATTTGATAGTTTTAAAATTTTGCCTTTTATTTGCCAATTCTCCAGCGCGGTTTTTTGACAAAAGACTACCCCCCTCCACTCTCCCCCTCCTCCAAAACATAGTCAAACTATGTTTTGAAACAGAAATCATTTAGACTTTAAATAAGAATATGGGAGAGAAAATGGTTGCATTTGGAACTCACTGTTGGATAACTGATTTTCCAAAATCCCAAATTTATCCATTTTAGAAGTCTAAGCACAGCATGGCCCAGACATCATAATTCAAACAGATTACTTTATCTCTTTACCTGTATTCTGAAGAAATAGATGTGTATTTTTTAAATGCATGTGTACATAGCTTCCTTAATGAAAGTTTTACTGCAAAAGCACTTTGTTCCTAATGCATCCTTAAGTGAAGTTTTGCATTCTTAATTTTCCACTCAAGTAATTTAGAAACCATTAGTTAAAATGGAACTCTAAGATAAAGTAGGGTCCTTATAAGTTTAGATGGTTTCCTCTGAAGATTGCTCTTATAATTGTCAGAGAAAGATAAATTCTTAATTGCATTACCCTACATCTGGTTAGCGGATGCGGATTTGCTTTCCAGATACCTGTCTGGCAGGAGTAGAGGGGAGTGCGATGCTAGTGATATGGTAACTTCAAGCCAACAGATGGATTCCAGAGTTGGACAGACCCCACCTGTCCAGCCTGCCCCTGGGAATCTCTCCTCACTAGGACAGAACTATCTCCCCCTGTCTGCTAACAGCTCCTTTCTCGAGTCCATGACCTTCTGTTTCTCTGCTGTTCCCCTTACTCAGCAGTTTCCTGGGTAGCCAAACAAGAGAACGTTCCTGGCTTCGAAGGTTAGAGCCGCGTTGGGCAAATCATGGATGGTGCTGGCGGTCGGGTCAGAAGGAGGTGCTCTGTAGCTCTTTCTCTCCCCAAAAGTGTGGTTCTGCCTTGTGGTGCGTTTCAGATCTCATCACAAATCTTTTTCTCTTGTGCCTCAAATGGTTTGATTTATCTTTTAAGTTAGAGGTCTCCCAGAGAAAAGGCTTTGAAGTACAATCAGATCCAAATTTCAAAAAGTAAGGAGATGTGTTTTGCAGATCGAAGGAAGGAATTGTATTTGCAAATACTAATATTTGCCTAGTGCCCTTTCTAAAGTGTAAGATTTGCCCGTATGGATGAGTCTAAATGTGTGTTTTGCAGCTGTAACTTAATATTGAGCTTATAAAATACCTCCTAATATACAGATCCTCTGTAAGCTTTATAAAACATTTGACTCTTCTCTTTTTCAAGTTCATAAGAAATATTAGAAATTCGAGTTAGAAATTTTACAGCAGTCTCCAGTTCCTGATATTTAAAAAATTGCTCACTTATTTATTTCTGAGTATATTTAGTAGATTTCAGTACTAGAGAGTTATGACAGAAAACATTCCAAAACTTGCAATAATACAAATGAGGGGAGGGCATGCACTATGGTCAGAAGTTTCTGATCAATTTGTGTTTTGGGGGGAATGGAATTTGAGGTTAGAAGAATCTATTTACAAAATATTTAGGCCAGGTGTTCTTAACCTTTGGAGGATCTGGGACAGTTTGATTACATTTTCTTTTCTGGACAAAAAGCCCATGCTTTCACTGAGTTGCAAATGTGTCCCTGTAAAAAAAAATATATATATTATTGCTCAAATAATTTACAACTCATAAATCTCTACTTCTTATTTTCTTTTAAATTAATATTTTTTAGATTTTATTTATTTGAGAGAGCATGCAGGAGAGAGAGAAAGAGAGAGAGCGCACACACTCTTGCACACACAGGAGTGTGGTGGTGGAGGGGCTGAGGGAGGAGAAGCAGGATTCCAGCTGAGCAAGGAACTCAGTGCTGGCTGGATCCCAGGACCACAGGATTATGAGCTGAGCTGAAGGTAGATGCTTAACCAACTGAGCCACCCAGGCGCCCTGCCCTTCTCATGTCTTTAAAATATTTGAGTACCATATGCAATCATGGTTTCCATGATGGTTTTCCAATTCCCAATTTCATTCTTTGCTCCAGCCAGGGCAGTGCCTGCTTAGTACAGGGGTATATAGATTTGTGCTTCCAAGAGAAAAGAAACTGTTCTCCTTCATGTATATTATAAAGTGCATTTATTATTATGAGCTTTGTATTGCATTGCATACTATATATATGCAGATACATAATTTCACATTTTTTTAAATGTGAATATAAATGTTTTCTTTTAAACTCCACACACTGAGTGTGCATTGGATGATTTCCCTGTTGCTTAATGAGTGGACTACCCTCAACCACTTAACTATGAATAACTGTGTTGAAGAGCTTGGTAAGTTGTTTGTGACATTTTGAACAAACCCTATGTAGACTGGATGGGAAGACTTCTCTTTTTCAAGTGTGTTCATTTTGGGTGATGTTAAAACGAGCTTTTTTTCTGTATAGTTGATCACAGACAGTGTTTTAAAGCTTTCTCATCTCCCTTAAGCCACGGTAAAACTTATATACTTGTATTTCCAAACAAAGCCCTTCTATAATGTCTTTATTGTTTCAAGCAATAAAACTTGGGGTTGGAGAATTGAGTCAGAACGTGATGTCTAAAATGTCTAGGCAATAGTTTTACTGTTTTGTTAGGTCATAGGGAAAGAATCCTGCCTTGGGTGCCTGGGTGGCTAAGGGGGTTCAGCGTCTGACTCTTGGGTTCAGCTCTGGTCTTGATCTCAGGGTCCTGAGATGGATCAACCCTGCATCTCCTTCCGTGCTCAGAAGGGAATTTGCTTGGAGATTCTCTCCCTCTGCCCTTTGCAAATCTCTCTTGCCCCCCAGGTGTGTTGATAATGCCACCAGGATCCTTATCACCCCCATCATCGTGATAAGATCTGCCTCTTCTTCATTCCCCAAGCCCACTCTCATCAAGTTCAACTTCACCTTTGGCGTATTAAATCCTGATTTAATAAAATGATGCTCATTTTGAATTCCATATCCTTTTGCCAGTTTTAGCATCCTTCTTCCAGTCTATGCTCTGTGCTCCTCTGGGCCCTCCTCTCCTCGTCAAACACCCTGTAAATGACTCCATCGAAAATCTTCCTAATGCTCAAAGCATTATCAAGCCATTCCCATGGATAGACATTGCTTTAAGTGCCATGCAGTCATCTCTAGTTAATTCAATTTGACAGATATTCCATAGCTGAGTGTTCATTATATGGCAGGTACTGCAGTAGAATTTGGGAAAATCCCTGCCTATGGGCAGTCTTAGTGTAAAGGAGGATTATCAGGAGACTTCCTAGAGCATACCTGACACCATAAGAGAAAGAAGAAAATGGAGCTGTGGTATACCAGGGGTATACTAACTGGCTCCTGTCAGGGAAGGTTGGTTCCGTAAAATCACCAAACAGATGGAACTTGAAGATGAATAACTCAATAATCACACTTCTTTGCCTGCCATTCAAGTTTTTCCTAGAAGTGATCTCATCCTTCTTTTATCGCCATTCTGTATGAACGTGGGTAATAATTATAAGACTGTATAACTGTAACAAATGATAGGACTATTTGGAAACCATTACCAGTTACTAAGCAATGACTAGTCCAAGATCTTTACATGCGTCGTAGTTTTTAATCCTAACAAGTCCATTTTCATGATGGACAAACGGAGGTCTAGAAGAGTTACGCACTTTTCAAGGCCACTCAGCTGGTCAGTGGCAGAGCCAAGCTTCAACCCTGGTCTTTGAGCTTTCCAAGCCCTGTTTTGACAGACAGCCTCTGCTCTACTTAATTCCTGCCCTGACGCTTCCAGCATATGACTGACCCAACCTAAGCTTGAGTGTCTACATGATCTCGAAGACAGGAACGAACTTGGGGATCAGGAAACACAGGTTTATACAAACATCATCAGGCAGTTCACCTAAGCTTTCTGAATCTCAGTTTCTGCATTTATGAAATTATAGTAAGGGTCATTGTAGAGATCAAATGAGATGACCTAGGAAAGCATCTTATAAAAATGAAATATTCAACTTATGTTCTTATTGCAGTTGTCATTACTAGTACTATTTACTATGGTGATGGTAAAGCATGGCTTAGTAACAGTCATCAAAAAAAGATTGAAACTGTTATCTATAAATAATTAAGGAATTTTAGCTCCTAATAGCCATTATTTTATTGATTCATTCCAGACTATTGGCTATTCGAGGAGAACTTGCTTTGCCTACTAACATTTGGCCGCTAGAGACTGCCTATCTTTTTGTGTAGGTAATCTTCTCTTTTTCAGACAGGATGGATTTGTGGGAGTTCTTTGTATTCTTAGCTGCAAAATAAAAGCCTAGGGGTGTCTGGGTGGCTCAGTCGTTAAGCTTCTGATGAAGTTTTAGAATATAGGGGAGGTTCAGTGGGGTGGAGTCTAGAGCCAACGACCAAGAAAGAATTCTTCAGGCGTCTTTGGTGCAAAATGGTGGTTTATTAAAGCACAGGGGACAGGACCTGTGGGCAGAAAGAGCTGCTGCCCCAGGGTTTTGAGGGGTGGCTGATTATATACTATGGGGTTGGGGGAGGTAAGGAAAAAGGGAGGCTTCAGTAGAACTTTCATATATTAAAGACAACCTGCAAGATATGGGAGGCTTTGCCTTTGTCAAGTTAAGCTGGTTTTAGCCTCTTTAGCAAGGTATTAACACTAAGATAGTTGGGAGATTCCGGGGAAGAATGTTACACCCAGGAGTGGGGAGTGAGAGGAGGGGTTGGAGGGTGTCAGCTTATGCTTCAGCCAGCCTTGTGTTCCTCCTCCTCACTTCTGCCTTTGGCTCTGGTAATGATCCCAGCGTCCTGGGATCAAGCCCTGCTGCTGCTTCTCCCTCTACCACTCCCTCTGCTTGTGTTCTGTCTCTTGCTGAGTCTCTTTCTGTCAAATAAATAAATAAAATCTTTAAAGAAAAAAAAGAAAGGAAAAGAAAAGCCTATAAAGGAGTAAAGGGTCCAGGCATGCACATCCTATAAATAACTCTGGGTGCATATTCAAAGTGAAAGGATCTATACAGAGAGCTGATATTCTAATCAGTGAAGCTATTGGCACCTCTAAAAACTCTGGGTGTCCCCAGGGTTAGATATAAAGGTAGCACAAAATGTTTTCTCCACCCTCAAAATGACAAGATTATATCCTGGTAGAAGGGACAAATGGTTAATATTCTTATTGCAACCTAATCGTTTCCCATCACAACATGGGAAGGGTGGTTCCCTTCCCTCTGAGGACGTTTTGCAGATGATGAATTTGATTTCTGGTTGTGTTGAGTCTTCATGGAATCCCACAGGGTGCCTAGGAAACCTGTCTTTCCAGATACGCCAGGTTCTGAAATGCTGAGAAATAGCCAAATAAGTATTTTTAAGTAAGACAGAATTTCACTGCATAAATTATGTGCTGAAGTCTGGACCTGGATACGGATTCAGGACACAGAGGGAAGACAAGGCTGCATTTGTTTTTAGGCTTAAATAAAAGAGCACTTACTGACGTAGAAATGGGTTGGTTTAATTTCTTCCAGTGCTCTTTAGAGCCCTTGACAGGAGACATTTGATAACTACTCTAAATCATTTCATCTGCCTCTCCAGGGCAATTGATTTATGCTAAGACAGAAAAAGGACCTTCCGTTTAAATTCTCTCGACTTAATCGATTAAATATGTTAATTACCCTACTTAAATTTCTCTTGTGATGTTGTGCATTTGTTAAGGTGGATCGTTGGGGCAATTGAGAAAAAATAGCTTCCTGCTAAGCCCGGATAATGAATATTGACATTCTTGGCTTTTCCAGTCAATAGAAATCACATTTCCAAGTCCCGGTTTCCATGGGGCTTGCTTAATAAATAACTTCCCCAATCCTCTGCACGATGGGGACGGACTCGCACAAAATTTGGAGTGAGTAAAATTTAAAAACTGTTTGTGGATTAACATCAGCACCTGTAAAGAGGAAACATGGAAGCTGGATGTTTGAATCTGCAAGGCTGGGAATGTCAGGGCAGCTTGGGGCTGGGAGCTGGGAATCATTAACTTGAAATCTGTTCCCCTGCTGTGTCTGCTACATTAGAGTCAAGGAACATTACCGCATTAAATGTGGCCAGAGTTCCTGATAAAGATTCTAATTGAAAGAGGAACTTTTCCAGCACCTCGTTACTTTCCTCCATACCCTTATCTTAGTTTAGCAGAGGAAAAAAAAAATCAAACCAAACCTGAGGCCAGAAGAGACGGTAGCAGGAGAAAAAACTATTTATCTTTTTTTCTATGCCTCTTATGTAAATATTGTCTTGGCTAATACACGTCTTCAAAAAATGAGAAGGGGGGAAAAAAACCCTTTAAAACACTTAAAAAAATAAAATGACACTCTCTCCAGGAATCTTGTAAGTTTCAATCTCCAGGTTTTGGAGCTCTCCTACGGGGTATTTTTCTAGAAAGGTCTTTAGATAACTCCTCTCTGAAACTTATCAGCTGTCTGTCTTTGACGGTTCTCATTTACCAATCCATGATTACATGTCATATTTTGTTGTTAGTGTCAAGGTGGAAAATGATAGCACTTTTTCCCTTCTCCCAGCCCTCACCTAACAAGATTTCTATTTCATGGTGAGGGTCTGCATAGCCTTGCAACCTTCTAGGATCTCATGGAATCCGGGAACTTAAGAGCCAGGGTGGGTCTCTGCTACCCATCTTGCCCAGCCCTCCTGAGTCCAGGTGAGGAAACTGGAGTTCAAGTTTCCAAGTGCTTTCCTTGAACTTCCTCTGAACTTCTCAGTGATTGTGCAAGTTTAGAAACTCCATGCAGGTTTAGAAACTCGGGTTATTCAACTGCCATCCTCTGGCTACCACAGAGCTGATCGACTCTTTCTATACGTTCGGAAAATTAAAAAAGAAATCGCTTGACAGCTTGCTTGTAGTTCTAGTTCTCAAATGTCTACTTTTCCTCAATTGTTTTGAAAACCCACTGTGAACACATCAAAAAGGTTTCCCTTTCTGAAACACTGTGCCGCATCGGGCCTTTTGCATTTTCTTCATGACCTCTTGCCTTCCTGCTGCATTTACTATGAATTTACTTCTCTTTCAATAGGAAATGTGGCCACTTTGTCCCATTTTTACCTTTCTACCTGGGAAGAGGGCTTGGCATGCTCTAAGTCAATGTCAGCCTCGCTGTAGGAGAATCCCCTACAACCCCAGTCAGCCGTGGGGAGTAAGGGATGGCGGACTCATTACAGACTCCACAAGCTAGCTGTGGCCGTCTAAATCCACCTTCCTGGGGTCCTAGGCTGGGGTGAGAGTACGGCCATATAAACACAGTGTTGTAGAATTTGAGCAGATACTTTCATCTAAGTCCTTCCTCTGGTAGACAAAGAATCTGTGGTTGTATTTGTGTTTTACTGGTTGCCATAAACTCAAAAACAGGGAGTTTAAGAAAGGTACTGGTTCATGGGAATCCAGATGGTAGATGATAGATTGAAGGGCTCTGGTGACCTCATTTGTCTCCCTTCCCCTCCCTTCCCTCCTTCTTCCTCCTTTCTCCCACTTTCTGTCTCCCTCCCTCCTTTCTTTTCTTTTTTTCTTTCTTTTCTTTTCTCCTTCCTTCCTTCCTTCCTTCCTTCCTTCCTTCCTTCCTTCCTTCCTTCCTTCCTTCCTTCCTTCCTTCTTTCCTTTCTCTTCATATTATTAATCATCTTAACTTTAGCTTTACTTTCTGTTGGCCTCGTTTAAATCAGAATTACTTGGCTCATGTTGACAGGGCCTAGCCTTGTGCCCTTAGGTACGAATAATGCATATTTGGAGGGGTGGGGGGGACTATCACGGGAACTAGAAGAAGGATGCTTGGAAGAAACTACTACTACTACTACTACTACTACTACTAGTAATAACAACATCGATACCTAATAGTTCTTGAAGTCTCACTATACGTAGGTACTTTTCTAAGTGTTTTGTATCTATGAACTCATTTAATTCTCAAAACTACAATATGAGATAAGTATAAATACTACTTTCATTTTACAGAAGAAAAAGCTTAATCACAGAAATAGGAAGTATCTATGGTTATGATTTAGAAGCCAGGTGCAGCCTCCCCCTGCACCCCCCAAGTGTATAACCTTTCAACTAGCACTTACTAAAATAATATTTGTTCAATACCAACTTTTCTAAGATATTGGGAAGTGAGAAAACACTATTTATATCTTCCTGACTTTTGCAATGTAGGGCTGGATACAACCATCTCATATCTAAGCATACATCCTCTGTCTAAACAGTGGCTATTTAATTGCAGAGGTAAGTGCTGTACAATAGTTAAGCAAGATGAACGATTGCAGGGGCCCCTGGGTGGCTCAGTCAATTCACGTCTGCCTTCGGCTCAGGTCATGATCCTGGGATCCTGGGATCAAGGCCCACACTGGGCTTCCTGCTCAGCAGGGAATCTGCTTCTCCTTCTCCCTCTGCCCCTCCCCACTGCTCCTGTTCTCTCTCTTGCTCTCAAATAAATAGATAAAATCTTTTAAGAAAAAAAAA
>CM053610.1:5321088-5348860 GCA_028646535.1 Procyon lotor | reverse complement strand
GAAACAGAACTGTGAAATTTGCTCATCATAAACTGTAAATGATATGTCTTTGTTTCAGATTGGCAAAGGAATATGGAGAACCTTTTCTTTACTATGAAAGATTTATTTATTTGAGGGTGTGGAGAGGCAGAGGCAGAGGGAGAGGGAGAGGGAGAGACTCAGACTGCAGCTCAGACCGCACGCTGAGCACAGAGCCTGACACGGGGCTCAATCCCAGGACCATGAGATCATGACCTGAGCCAAAATGAAGAGTCTGACACTTAACCAACTGCATCACCGAGGCGCCCCTATTTTTAAACCAAATCATTCCTCACACAAAATTTGAGATTTAACTCATGTTTCTTCAAGGACTTCATTTGAAACCTTAATATTAGCCTTTTTTCAATTAAAACACTTGAACCATTTAGGACATTAACAAGATCCATAATCTTAGAAGCTTCCATTTTTTCACTCGTCGGCCACTTCACCCTTTTTACATCTTTTAAAAAAGTTAATGCGTGTTTATGAACAGCCAATTTCACTAGAGGTTGATTACTCAAAAATGTGCTTTGATTCTAATCAGAAAATTTACAGCATGCTACCTTAGTTACTCAGAGATCAGCAACATGTTAGAAACCAAGAATGCCTGACAAATACCTGAAAATCAGAATGTGATGTCTATTGAAAGATCTTCCAGAGGATGGAAAAACCTAGCCTTTCCATTTTTTAGGTCTTTATTGATGTGTCTAAATGATGCCTGCAGTACACAGCTTACTTGGGCTGCACAGACGGGCTTTCTGTTATGCACAGAGGGTCCTTTAAGTATGTCTCGGAGACTCGAAGAGGTTACTTCCCATTACTTGGAAGGCCACTGGAGGCTAATGCACCTGTGCAACTATATTGCAGACTTTACAAAGACCAGACAGTTATATTTTCATCAGAAACAAGAGTGAGTAAAAATGAAAGGATTTGGGGTCTGTGAGATCTGCAGTCATAACTTCCCTAACTTGTCTTTTTTCATAAATGATTACTGGGGTGTGTGTGTGTGTGTGTGTGTGTCTGTGTGATTTTATTCTTCCTGATGTATGGCTGGAGATACAGAATAACCTGAAATAATTCAGGAAGGTGGCAGTCACTATTCATTTGGTTCCATCTGCCACATTAATTCTGATCAGATACCAACCCTCTGAATAGACAGCAGGTGTCAGATAGAAGCGAATGTTTTGTGTGTTTGTTTTGCTTTTCTCTTCTCCATCATATTTGCAGGGTTACGAGTCTGAAGATAATGCACAATGGAATTACAAAAATGTGTTCCTATAGGAGAAACTTAGAGCATATTTTCTGAGGAATTCAGATTCACTCATGTCTAAGGCCTAAAGAAACAACTTTTGCATTCTGAAACCCTGCAAATGGGGAACACGAAGTCTGAATGTTCCGGAGGTTTTTCTTTATTTTTTTCTTGATGGACAAGAAGGAATAAAGGTGCAACTTCTGGTCCTTTATCTTCTTCATTTGAACTTTGATTCCATTGTGCAACAAGAATATGATAAAAATCAGAGGCGCCTGGGCAGCTCAGTGGGTTAAAGCCTCTGCCTTCGGCTCAGGTCATGATCTCGGGGTCCTGGGTTCGAGCCCCGCATCGGGCTCTCTGCTCAGCGGGGAGCCTGCTTCTCCCTCTCTCTCTGCCTGCTTGTGATCTCTCTCTCTCTCTGTCAAATAAATAAATAAATAAAATCTTTAAAAAAAAAAAGAATACGATAAAAATCAGAAATTAATTGGACAGCCAAGGAATTCTAAATTATGGCGGTGTTGCTCTAGAATCACAGTGAAGTGCATATATATGGACTGTTCTCTGAGAAGCAGTCTTTGCTTTTGGGAATGAGGATAACTATGTGTTTATCTGAGAGTAGGAAGGAGGTCACCTTCTTCTCTGTATCCAAAGTGCCTGGAATAGGGCTGAGCTCACTAACAAGGCAACAGGAGCTAAGATTATACGGCATTTACTCTGTGCCACGCATGGTGTAAAGCCCTTACAGACGTGAATCCATTCACTCATTGTAAAAATCGCTCCATTGTAGCCGATGTCCGACCCTCTAGTTCAAGGGAGTGGGGGGGGGGGGGCTACCACAGATAGCTTCTCATCTCAACCCTGACGCCTGCAACTTTTTCTTTCTGTTTTCCTCCAGCACCCCCGGAGCTTGCTGGACCCAAAACATGCTCCACCCTCAACGGTTGGGGGATGGAAGATAGTTAATAAATGGCACAGCCTCCCTGGGACTAGTGGATCATAAGGCATGTTTTATGTGACTTCTTAGAGGGTCTCCAAGAAGTTTGGCCCAAATGCCTACAGCAGGAACTTGCCCATGGCTTCATACTGTACTGTTTTTTTTCCTCCTTTCCCTGATTTGCTTCTCTTTATTGCTTACTCAGGGGCCCCCGCAATCCTTCACTCTCTCATTGTGCTTCCTGGGATCACCTCCCAAATAATGTACCTGCAAGGAGGTAGATCATTCAAGTCCTTGTTATTTTATAGGCTTACTTCTGGAGGTCCCAAAGTTAGACACTCTCTCTTTTACAGTGTTTGTGGCGTGAATGAACGAATGAGTGAATTTCAGAGGTAACCGACCTTTCCCAGGCCAACCAGAAAGTGTTCAATTTTTCATACATTATTCCATTAAGTTAATGTACTGGGCTAGTAATACAGCTGCAGTTGTTAACAGAAGCAGTGGGGAGTTATGCTTAAGTGGAGACATGGGAAGGAATAAATTAACTGAATGCAAAACAATCATTGGAAGAATCTGGATTAGTTTAACATGATTTGAGTCACCGTGAAACTGCTGCTCAACATTGGCGAGCTGTACCTCCCAGCCACGGTTTTCTATACACTCATATTAGCACCAATTGAGGTAACTATTCAATACAAAGACTTTTGTATGAAATGACAGATAATTGGCAGAAAACGAATGACAATAATTGGGAAGATTATTTTTGATTCCTTTGGTTTATATTGAAAAAGGACTCATGAATTGTCATATTAATGAATAACATGTATTTACCATATACTTTTTGATTCTATATTTTGGGCGAAGGCCAAGTGAGCTGATTGATTATTGATTGCATATTATTGATTGTTGATTTTATACATTGTTGTTATGGGAGTAACTTTCGCGTTATTTATCTCATTCTGCCCCCAGAACTAAGTGGATGATTTTAACAGTTGTTTTGGTTCTCTTGGCATATGAAAGCAATAGTAACAGCCATCAGAAATAATGCAGGCTGGCTGATAAATTGTCATTGGTTAAGGATCTCCTATGTGCCAGGTACTCTTGTAGATGTATGTTTTCTAACTGAATCACCATGGTCAACACATTGAGGAAAGTTTATTTATCCTCATTTTACCAATGAAGAAAACGAAGCTCAGAAAGAGGAAGGGTAGTGTGTCCAAGTTCATACTCAAAGTAGAATTCAAATTCATTCCAGCCCACATGTCAAGCCTGTGCTCCTTTAGGTAAGTGTTAGGGCTTCAGTTATTGTGAGAAAGAAGACCTTGGAAAGTGTTTGATATTACTGGAAGACACCAGGCATTCACTAGCACTAAGAGAAGATCAGAACTCAGAGCTGGGGATGGATTCAGAGGTGAGGTGGTGTGACTAACCCAAAGAAAACCCTAGTATCCCTTCATTTCCATAACAACACAGTCCAGTTTCTTAAGTTGGCTCATAAGTCCTTCTAACATCCGACATCTATATACTTCTTCAGTGCTTTATTCCATTTGTCTTTGTAGCAGCCGAAGTGAAATTCTTTTAGTTCCAAAAGGCACAGTGCACATTTCATCTCTGAAATGAGAGAACGGTCCTGCTGTTCTTATTGTCTGAAAACTTCTTCCCTGTCCAATTCTTCTTTACCTGGCTAACTCGTGTGTGTGTGTGTATGAATTAATATTATAATATAATATATCACAATATATTATAGATATATTTATATGATAAATATAAAAATTATATATTTTATCCAGGTCGCCAATTAAATTTCATTTTTTCTGGGTAAGATCTCTATCTCAAATCCCCCAGGGCCCATGCACCTTAATCAAGTTGAAATTAACTTACATGTTTCCATAGCTTACTGATTTATCTCTGGGATATAAAGGGAAGGCTACTTATTTACCTTTCACTAGGCAGTGAGCTTCATAAGGATAAACACTACGAGGTTCCTCACAGCTAGCAGAGGGCTTAGCAGATAGTTGACCCTCAATAATTATTTGTATAGTAATAATTTGTGTAATAATTTATGGAGTAAGTGTATGAATGAACATGATGAGGAGAGCCAAACAAGTAGGTAAAACGGCAGGTCTTGTTGATAGTAGGCCGTTGGGGGAACCCCAGGCTGGCTGGTGGACGGTGCCTAGTCCGACAGCTAGTACTGGCCAAGGAAACTCTGTGCACAAGGGAAGAGCGGCTAGAACCCAGCAGTTCCCTTTAAACTCATATAGTCATGGCATCTGTGCCAAATTCAGACATGTGGGAAATAGACATGTGACCCAAAGCTAGCCAATCCTCTGGATGATCAGTGACCAATCAGATCCCCCTGCTTGAGAATTTGAACCCATCAGAAAGTGAGAGGGAGCAGGATTGCAGAGATGCAGTGGCGTGGGTGTGGAGCCGTGGGTACCACAAACAAGATGGCGAGATAGGGATGCAATAGATGTGAGAGAGAGAGAACAGATGCACCCCAAAAGATGAAACCATTAACTGAGATTCATCCATTCATTCAGCAAGAATATATTGAACTTCCCCACATGCCAGCCCTTGTTCTGGGTCCTGGTTATAGAGCAGGGAGCTAAACATTATAGTCCTGGTCCTCGCTGAGTTTTAATTCTAGCTGGGGAAACACATGGAAACACGTAAAACAGATCCCATGTTAGATGGTAGTAAGAGCAAGGAAGACAACACAGCAGAGAAGGAATGTCGGGAAATGGAGGTAATGGGTTTTTTTAGAAAGGAGTGAAGTGGAGGCTTGATTGTGAAGCTGACATTTCGGCAAAAACTCAGAGGGGCTGAGAGAGAGATATGGGGAACACAGAACTCTTGCTCCAAAGGTACTGGGATTGTCCCTTGGGAACAGGATAGTCCCTCAGCTAGAATCTGGCCTGGGGGGAATGAACACCATCCTCTGTGGGGAAGTGGTTTACCATAAGAAAACTTAATTTATCTTGTGAAAAAAAAAAATGGAAAGAAGTTCCCGAGATGTGCTCCTAGTCTACAGAATAAAGCAAATTTACTGACATTTTCTGATGAAGAACCAAAGCTTTAGTCAGGATTTGAACCAGTGACTCCTGGGACTGGCAAGATCCTTAAGTCAGATTGAAATCTCCTTAAGTCAGGTGCTTAATCCATTAAATCCAGTCTTTAGTTTGCTAAGCTACCTTTCTGCGCCTGCTTAGGGAAATGATGTATGTCTGCTCCCAAAGGTTTCCTCAAAGTCAAAGCCAAATGGAAGTCAGATACCACTGCAGCCCGCTATAAATAAGGGCATGGATTGTTTAGCTCCACAGGAATTTGATTGTGATAAAGGCATGGGAAATGGAGTTGCCTGGGTTTCAGTTTGGTTTATATCATTGTTATTTTCATACTATAATGGAGAGCTGTGATAGTCATTGGATACAGAGCAGGGGGAAAAACAAAAACCAAGGATAATTCTAGTTGTGGTCTTTGGAAATCACTGTTCAACCAGCATGTACCCTATACCCCCCCCCCCCACCATGACTCTAGGCTTTTAAAATTTTTTTATTTTTCAACTAATGTGTGGCGTGTATATGCTGGGGTGGTAGTGTAGATTGAGATCACAAATTCCAACAGTTTATGGGGAGCCTGCAGTTAGCATAGGTAAATAAAGCCGTCAGATAAAGGAAAATAAATGCTCAATTACAAAGTGCACAGTGTTTGAAGTCCAGTAGGAGCCTAATAAAATGTCCTCTTCCTTCTGCAATGTGTGCTAGCCAATTTCAGATAGGGGGAGGGGATCTGAGTTCAACTCCTAACACCGATTCTCATTAATGATGTGACCTTGAGCTTTCTTAAGACTTTGTTTCTTGGGGCGCCTGGGTGGCTCAGTGGTTAAGCCTCTGCCTTCAGCTTGGGGCATGATCTTGGGGTCCTGGGATCAAGCCCCACGTTGGGCTCTCTGCTCAGCGGGGGCCCTGCTTCCTCCTCTCTCTGTGCCTACTTATGATCTCTCTCTGTCAAATAAATAAATAAAATCTTAAAAAAAAAGACTTTGTTTCTTTAACTATGAAGTGGGCATGAATCTTTCCTCATAGTGTAGTTGTGCAGATTCATTGAGGCAATACTTGTGAAGTCCTTACATGGACGGAAATAAAAAGTGAGTTTAAGGAATCACTTCTTGTGTTGTTGGGTGTGTTCCACTAAGAGGTCACCCGGAAGATCAGAGTTATTGGAATTTCTTACCTTTTTACTTGAGGGTACTGAGTACTACCCGTATTTGTCTGTGTCCCCATTGAGGAGCCACATCCAGTTGATCTTGTCATTCTTTCTCACAAAAGACCAAAAATATATTGGCAATTTGGTATATATTCCCTTAATAAATGATGAAATGCTCTTGTTAAATCCCCTGGTAAAAGCAAAATGCTTTACTAACAAGGACTCCATTGCTGCGGATAGAAACAAAACTGAAATTGTGTTCCCATTTAAGAGGGGGATCTGCAGGCACAGTGCTGAAGAAAAAATTGTATTGGTGACAATTGTTGGAGGTGATAAGGAAGACATGATTCAAGAGTTGCCACTGGGATGGAGGGACCATGGTAGTGGGGACCTGCCGAGGGGAGAGACTGGACTGGACTTCAAAGACAGCATGGATTTATATTTGATAGCCAAGGATCATGTATAGCCAAGGAGCAGGCAGCCATTGTGGGGATGAGAGGATGGATGTCACTAAGAGGTGAATGGGGATTCCAGCGCTTCTGACCAGGCAGGAGTCGTGCTGACAGCAGGCTGGAATGATCGGGCATTACCTGGGGAGGATGAGGACCTGATTAGGAAAAATGGGAGATTCTGGATAAACTGAATTAGAAGGATTCTTGCCGAAATTGGAAAATGCAGCGAGGAACATGGACGCCCCAAAGTCAGGTCTTGTTGACAAAAGCTCAGAAGAGCATCACTGAAGTTGGTCATGGAGGGCATCTTTGTCGACCAATACTTTAAAAATCTAGACCCAGTTCTGTTCTGGAGCTCACTTAATTTCATCTCTGTTGAATTTCCCTCCCTCTGTGCATAACTTCTTCTCTGTCCTACCTGTCCTCTTTGCTGCGGGTAATTTCTTATCAAGTGGGTTTACTCTTTGTGCCTGTAGGATGGTTGTCCTGTCCCCAAGACTTGTGCTTTTCACTTGTTCTGTGCTCTTTTATGTGATGGTCACTCTGGTGCAGCCACAAGAGGGGGGACACGGGAGAGGCTTGGGAAGTCTAGGTTTATTATAGTCCTGGGTCCTAAAGAAGGGGTCACCACATGCCTTGCTGGTCACAGGTGAAACACCAGGTTTTGATCAGGTTTCAGAAGACCAGAGGGAGGAGAAAGCCAAGGCTAAAGTGCATCATGGGATTTCTGCAGGAAAGGCAAAGCTGGGCAAAGTCAACCATTTAGAATTGGTTAATTTTGATGTTTCACTGAGCTTTGGGCTGTGGGATGGTCCCCAGTTGCTTGGCACCTGGTGCTGGATGATTAAGGCAAAACAATACTGCCTCCTGGGGTACTCAGGCCAGATAGAGGAGGTCTGGTTCTGGATTAGTTTGCATGCCAGGCTGGCCCTTTGCTGTCTCTAAGAATTGGCTGGCTCTTCGAGGGGCTGGCTCTCTCTAGCCAGAAAGGCTTTTTTCAGATGTCAAAAGTGGGGAAAAACATATCTCAGAATGTCCTAATATACAGAAAAATTTAAAATATGTAAACAATATACGCCTCCTGTTTTCCTATTTGGAGCTCAGTACATTTTTGTGGAAGAAAGGAAGGATGAATTAATAGGGGAGCCTGTCAGAAGTGAGGGAGGACCACGGGCTCCTGTTAAATTCTCTAGCAGGTGCACAGTGCACTGGATATGTACTTTCATGTAAAACTGCTCACAACTTACATTATGATTTCAAACAACTGCAAAGAAGCCTGTTTTGTTTTAATTTTTGAAAGACTTGGGTTACAGATAGAACTTTTTCATGAGGACTTCATTGGTACCCTTGTTGGAAAAATATTGTTAACTATGGTCTAAAAAATGTTGACCTTTTAAGTTTGGTTGCCATTTGATATTGCAGGATTAGCTTTGCCTCTATATTGGCTTTAGTCTGAAGTCCTGAATTCTGTTTAGATCACACCAGTGCAAATGAGGTAACATCTGAGAACATGTCTGCTTTCAGGGAAGGGTAGAAGTTCTCTCCCTTGGCTTCAGAGACCCTAAGAGCTTGTTTTCAAATGGCATCAGCCTTTAGCAATTCCAATTCATTTCTTACCCTAGTGCAGATACTTGCCCAAAATACCCTTTGGTGAATAGTAATGCAATTCAAATGACATCTAATCAGACTATTCTCATAATTGATCTGATATTTTCAGGGACTTTCCTTAATCATTAAGGATGCTTTGTAGCAAGGGTTCTGTCTATCTGTTTGGATTAAATATGAGAAATGGAAATATTAGCCCTTAGATAACAGTAGATTAAAAATCAGAAATTAGATAAAATGCAAATGATGGTTCCTTTTTAATTTGTTTCTCTGAAAAAAAAAGATTTTTATCATGGCACAAACAAATAAAACTTGCATATGTAATTAAACACATTATGTAAAACTAGCCTATCTTTCCAAATTGTTTCCTCTTAATGAATTGCAAACGTATGTATTTGCTGAGGGTATTTGGCCTGAAAAGTTTAAAATAAGAATTATACAGTTTTCTGTTCTGTTTTGTCTTTTGTTTTTTTAAAGTTTTAGTGACGATTCTCACACACAAGAAAGAGTCAGTAGGTTGGTTGAGATTTGTGCTTTATTCTATTAATTATCCCTTTTATCCAGAAAGTGGTGGACTTTTTGACCTTTCCTTATTTTCTAAGTGATATTCACACTAACATTTTTCTTTTGAATTGTTCTTTTTTCCTCTCTGTGATATTAGAGATGAGAGGACAGAGTCCAAGACTGCTTGAGGCAGTAGCCACAATAGGGTGTAGGGAAGGAAAATACTTTTCCCTCTACCCTTCTAGATTCTTTGCTGAAGCCCCTCCTCTCCTGCCCCCTTTATAGAAGACAGATTACTAGGAGAAAAACAGAAGTTTAGGAACATAGATGCCTCCTGAATACATAGGAGAGACCTAAGAAAACGGACTCCCCACAGTGGCCCAACTCACCACCTCAGATACTTTCTCCAGCTAAAGAAAGACAAAGTTGGTGGTGGGGGAAATAGGCCAGGTTTGGGAGGTGACCAGAAAAAGCAGAGTCAACAAGGGTATGGCTGTTATTCACATTTTAGTTGTCTCCTCCATCAGACAAGAGTTTTTAGGCATTTAGTGTCATTCTCTTCTTCCAGCGACTGAGAGGGAGATATCCTTATAACTGGAGATTTTCCTTATACACGTCAATGTCTCTTACAAAGGATAACGTCTACTTGGTTTTTAGAGCTTCTCTTATGTCTGCGGTTTCCTGCGAGTAATCAGCCTAAAATAATCCTATGCCCGAGAGGCATATTTTGGGGTGACAAATTCTATTCCCCTTCAAGGGACATATCCTTTGTTGTAGATAAATGGTAAATTCATTTGGTGTACTTGGGCCTCATTCTCCTGTACTTCTCTTCCATGTTTGATCACATCAGAAAGGAGAGAGTTCTGGCTTTACTTAAAGAGAGGAAAGAAGACAGCTGGCAGAAAGAAGACACACTGACAGACAGTGACAGACTCTCTCTCTCACACACACACACACACACACACACAGAGGTGGTTGTCTGTGGAAAAGCCAAGGGGCTACCCTGCCCCAGAGACTGACAGTCTGCACTCCTTGCAGGCCCTCCCTCTTGTTTCTCATGTTGGAGGACCGATCTTTCTTCCTTCATCTTGTGTCTGTCCAGTAGCAACCAGATTAGAGTCCTAGCAGGCTGTGCTCTGGCATATGACTTTAGCACAAGGAAGTCGCTCTGTCATCCGTCCCACATCTCGGATGGATGCAGGAAATCAAGTCTGAGTGTGGCTAGTGCATGGCTTTCTGCCTGGAGAAATTATTGTTCAATATATGTTGGTTTCTTTCTCCATCTCTCCCACCTCTCCTCATGCCACATATTACTCCCTCCTGTATCTGCTCCCTCATATTTAGCATGATTGTGGAATTTTAGTGATTTAGAGCTGCAGGGGGCTAATGTTACAAAAGTATACTGTTAATCTTAAAAGTGTCTTATCTACAAAGAGATGTAGAGTGAAAGGCAGACAGCTTTTGAGTCTGCTTTCCTTATTATCTGGATCTTCCCTTCATAGCTTCGGATGACCATATATTCGGTAATGACTTCCCTGTTTTATTTTTTGTTATTTCTGTCCCCTCAGCTAATAGATTTCAAATTTTTCCTCATGCTCTCTAATTCCTCCTATTAGAATTCAACCCTAATTCTGTGCAAAGTTTAGAAACTTTAAAATCTCAAGGTGCATTGTAAACTCATAAAATGAGAATGAAATGTGGTCCTGGAGGAGATCACTGTGCCCCTTCTCTTGTTATGGAAAGAAACTGGACCTTGGGAAGACAAGATGGGAAGACAGGGACATGTTGAGGCCTAGACAATTCTACCGAATTGCCCTGCCGACTCAGGTTTGAACCAGGCAGCAGGCTCTGCCTAATCCCATGATTTGGTTGATGTTAAATCATTGATATAATCTCCCAGGGTTCTTGTTGCCTCCATATATTCTGTATTTCAGGACCCCCGTGAGCCATAGCAACCAGGGTAATGAGCTCTGGTGCTAATAACCTGAAAAGACACAGTTTTATTGATTTTTATATGTCTTATTTCTCATAACCAGTCTATCAACTGTCTGTGAGTAAATGCTATTTTTTAATTGTTCTTGAATTCCCCATAGAACCTTGCAGCTTTTTAGGAGCATATCAGGGGTTCAATAAAGACCTGTAGATTGACAACTGATAACATGACAGCTTTGAGGTCTAGAAGCGATCACGCAAATGGGATTTGATGAGATTCCTACAGCTCCCTCCCCATTCATACACAATGTTCAGGTCTCTCAAGATCGAAGATCTTTTAAAATAGTGCAATTTTCACTTTGCTTTTAAGGGCCTTCATGGCTGACCTGTTTTCTGTGCATGTATCTAGATTCAGGATGTATAACAGAAGAGAGCAAGGGAGTTTGATTTTTGTTTCAAGCTTGTATTTGTTGTGCGTTTGATTATGTATTTATTTACAGGCTAAAGGTTGGTTCCAAAATTCACCACTTTAAGGGAGAAATTAATGTCTTGTCTTCTTCATTCTGTTAATTTTCCAAGGATATTAAACTTGAAGCAGTCTCTCTGAAGGCACAGGTATCTAAGCTATTTGAAAGAAATTGGTAGGGCCGTGTTAGAGAGGGCACAGTCTCTATTGTGAAGCCCAATTCTGTGTAATGAAAAATCAAATTTAAATATAAAAGAAATTAATTCAGCCGCAGCAGAAGACGGAACTCGCTACTCAGCTGTGGTATATGCTAATGTATAGTGATAAGGTTTGGTGATGAGAAATATTCTCTAGCCTAACCCGGTGATTCTTTTGTTGCTAAATAGAGACTTTGGAGAAGCACACTTGTGGAAACATTCTGAATACGAAATGCATCTGTTCTCATCCTGTCTAAATAAACAGTTTGGGTGCATGACTAGTGTTGTCCCAATCAGCTTTGTTTATATAGCCGAGCCATCTGATGACGGGCACTGACTCAGAAATTGAATTTTACAGCTCTCATCTTATACTTTGCCACATGGCATTGACAAAGATCAGGGGCTTTTTTCCCATAAGGAGAATACCTCAGCTGGGTTAAGCCATTATAATAAATATAGCAATTTGAGATGAATGAGAAAATCAGAGTTAATGAGGCTTGCCATCACATGGAGAAAATGCAATTGCTCATGTGATAGGAAAAACACAATTATGCTCGCGTGCACACACACACACACACACACACACACACACACACTCTTGTAACCCCACCTACCTCTACTTTCTTGATTCATCATCAGAACATGAAATGAAGCTCTACACCCAGTGATATTCGATTCTCATGGGCCTGTTGTTTAAAATTTTAATTTGCTTCTAAGAAATAGCTAAAGTTGTAATTCTGTTGCCAACACAATGTGCTAAGTTTATTTTTTTAATGTTATCTATACAAGTGATTTAATACACCCTTTCAGTCAAAAAATTCAACACATTGTTTTGGTATCATCATTAAGTGCTCATCTTCTGAAAAGCCCCCCTTATTAATGTCCACATAAATGTCCGCACACCATTACAGACTGGAATCCACCAATTACAGTAGAGTAGAATTCATGCCCTTTAAACCCACCACAACGTTTTAGGATGAGGACAGCCATCGAATACAAAAGCATGCTCTGTGGAAGGGGGTAAGCCCATCCCAAAACTTTAAATAAATCAGTTGAGGTTTCAAGCTCCTCTGATCTAACTCTGAATGATTTCAGCTAAGTTGGCTGTAAAAAGATTTCACTGGGAGTTGTAATATTGTTTCTATGCCCTGCATATAGTTCCCAGCAGATAAAGAACAAAACCTGTAAGCTACATCGAAACACAATTGATTGGTAGAGTCACACGCAGAGACAAGGGGGGCGTGCAAAGGATGCTGGTCATTACTACAGGCTCTCTTAAACTAGCACGTACTTTGAGTCACACGGAAGTATTTCTATCCTCTTGAACATTTCAAATATTCCAGCTACAAATGTCACCATTTTTCTTAAAAGAGTCTCAGCTATCACAGAGTCTCAGCCCTTTAAATATCATTGTTTGTGGACAATATTCAAAGAACACTTAGAGTGTCCCAAAAATTTCCCAAGGCTCTTGGGACTCTGCTATTTTTTGAGGGCGGGGGTGCAGAGTGAGAGGGAGAATCAAGGGAGCTCAATCTCACAACCCTGAGATCATGACCTGAGCTGAAATCAAGAGTTGGATGTTTAATTGACTGAGCCACCCAGGCACTCCAGGACTCTGTGATTTCTACTGAAAGTTCACAGTGTTGGAGACAGGGTACTTCTTCATTTGCTTTTAAATGACTCACCATTCTATTAACACACACTTAAAATTCAGAGCCAATTTTATAGTAAAATCAGAGGAGCATAAAGACTATGGAGAATCGTAATGAAATGCTAAAACAAGTTGAAAGTTCGATTGAAATGGTTGTTTATTGCCAAATGTTCCCAATTATTTTAAAATATCATAATTGGCTAATTGGTTTTAACACTCATGATTTTTAAAAAAAATTATTTATCCAAATCAGGTTGTACTTGTAGCTAAAGTGAATTCAGGCATATATAAGCTGCCTTAATTAACTCTGCAGTTTTGCCCAATCTAGATGTAGGATGTTTAATAGTTTATCATGATGTTGACATACAGTCAAATCCTGCTCTCGACACTGCAATATAGTATCAAGACCTAGAAGACTTCTTATCATATCTGAAGACTTTTTTACATAAACTTGTATTTGGGACTAATTCTGGATTTGCACAAAAATTGCAAAGTGAGTGCAGAGGGTCCGTATATTCTTTACCAGCTTCCCCTAATGGTACCATCTTACTTAGCTATTGTAACATTATTAAAGCGGAGAGATAAATTTTGGTATATTGCTATTAACTAAATCTTAGTCTTAATTTGGATGTCACTGACTTTTCTACTTTATCTGTTCCTGGATATAATCCAGGATCCCACACTGCATTTACACATCATGTGTCTTTAGGCTTTTCTGGTCTGTGCAGTTTTTCAGATTTTCCTTGTCTTTCATGACCTTGACAGTTTTGAGCAGTATTGGTCAGATATTTTGAAGATTGTCTTTCAATGTGTATTTCTCTGATATTTCTTGCATATTGTGCAACCAGAATTATGATGTTTTTGGGGTGAGTTCCCTAGAAGCTTTGTGTCCTCTTGATATCATATCGGAGGTACATGGGACCAACATGAATTATCAGTGGTGGTGCTTTTGACTGTGATCACTTGTTTATGGTGGTACCTGCTTGGGTTTTCAGATGTGACATTTCTATTTTTCACTTTCCATATTCTGTTGTTTGGGAGCAAGTCACTGAGTCTAGTCTACGTGAGAAGTGGTGGTGGTGGTGGTTGAATTAAGCTTAGTCTCCTGGAGAGGGAGCATCTATGCATGTTTGGAATTCTTCTGTAAGGAAGATTTGGAGGAGTTTAAAAAATAAGATTTCATGAAATCACTTGTAAACTGGTTAAAAGTGACTAAGTCCACACTTCATATTTAAACTTTTTATAACTTAAACATACTAATTTAGTTTAGAAGTAACAGAGAATAAAAATAATACAGGAGAGAGGATTGTTTCAAGATTCTCTTTGTGCGGGGCCTCATGAAACAAATTCTCTAATCTGTTCAATCTTCAGCCTCCAAACTATTTTGAAGCCTGTAAATATTTTGAAGTCAGTAAATATTTATTCATTTATAAATCATATGTATGCGTTGCTGATCTAATATATTATGTACATTGGGAAATGTGTAAAACTAATTTAAAGAATGTGCTAAAAGTCTACATGTAAATAGAACAGTAATTGCTAATATTTGAATATGTAGTGCATTGCCAGCATTTTCCTAAATGTTCTTGCATGTTTAATAAACTTGATAGTAGGGGCACCTGGGTGGCTCAGTGGGTTAAGCATCTGCCTTCGGCTCAGGTCATGATTCCTCGGTCCTGGGATCCAGCCTCGCCATCATTGGGCTCCCTGCTCCGCGGGGAGTCTGCTTCCTCCCTCTGTCGCCCCACCCCCATGTTCTCTCTCTCTCTCTCTTTCTCTTTCATTCATAAATAAATAAAATCTTTAAAAAAATCGTGATAGAAGAGAAAGCTTATGAAGTCAGAACTATTATTATTCACTTTTCGCATGAGGAAATTGACACAAGAAGCATTAAGTGCTTTTGCCGGAAGTCCCAGAACTAAAGTGATCCAGGTGGCACGGTTCCCAGGCAGCCCTGTGGGAGCCTGCGCTCTTCATACTGAACTTTGCAAGATCTTGCATTTCTTTGCCTTCCTCACTTTGACTGGGGACAGTTTCTGCTCTAGGTTGTGTGCAGCCTGGGACTGAGACCATCACTTTCAAGGGTATATCCAAGGCATAATTCAGAATCCGGGCTGGTTTACTTCTATGTGCCGGTGCTGGTTTGTCCCATGCTTGTCTGTGCTGCTGGACCCATTGTATCACCAATGCTTTCCGGGAAGGCAGTTTACTTTTTCCGTGTGCGTGCTTGATGGGGACAGAGTCACAGAAAATTTTGCTTCGCTTTTTTACCTCCTGAAACAGCTCTATCTTGCTGCTGGCCTGTGTCTCTAACATGAGCCTGTGGGAGGGTCGCCTTGTTCATTCATTAGCGCCTCCTATGGGGCAGTGACCACGAAGTGGTTTTACTCTGCCTGCTGGGAGGAGGGAAGGAATTGCATTATTGCGGTGGCAGAGGGAAAAAAAACTATCTCGGTCTGAGATGCCATCGTGAAAATGATTTCAGGGGAATTCAGTGCTATGGAGTTTCTTTCTATAACCTGCCTTTAAAAATCTCCCAGGCAACAGTTACTTGAATTATTACTGTTGAATCACTTCATGCCCAATATTCTATGGGTCACATAGACTCAGAGTATTTTTTTCTTCTTAAAAAAATGAATGTTGCTTTTGTTTACAGAAGACAAACACAGGGGAATCTCGGTGGCTCCAGGTGGTTAAGCACCTGCCTTCAGCTCTGGTCATGATCTGGGGGTCCTGGGATTGAGTCCCTGCTCAGTGGGGAGTCTGCTTCTCCTTCTCTCCCTGCCTTTCCCCCAACATATGCTCTCTCTCTGTCTCTTGCTGAAATGGATAAATAAAATCTTAAAAAAAAAGACAAAATAACCATTGAATATTGAAACATACAGGAAACATAAAAAAGAGGTTAAAGAATACTTGCAAATCTCTCCCTCTCAAGATAATTCTTATTATCAATTGGATGCATTTCTTTTCGGCCTCATTTCTAAATGAAGGAAATATGTATACATCTATGTAGAAATAAATCTGTGTGTATGTTTACATATATTTTCTAATTTGTAATAAAGTAGATCCTATTTTCTTTTAAAAATAATTTGTCAGAACTCTTATATTGATTAATTTTTTAACCTGCTTTTTTAAAAAGTTATAATAATAACATCTCCTTTCAGTTTTTGTCAAATACTATCAATTTTCATGTGTTTTATTCTTTTTTTGGAATTATAATAAGTTGTCTGCAATTATGGCCCTGGTTTCCTCTTTGATATGAGCATTTACTAGAGAAAAAGATTGTTGGTTTTTTAGATTTAATCTTTCACATGTTTAAATAATAAACTTTATATTTTAACATAAATTTAGGCTTACAGAAAAGTTGTGAAGACACCGGGGTCCCTACACACTCCATACCCAGTTTCCCCATTATTTACAATAAGATGGTGTATCTGTCCTAATTAATGAAACAATATTGATATAGATCTAATTGAAGTCTGCAGTTTGTTCAGATTTCCTTTGTTTTCTATTAAAAAGTATTTTTACTAGATCCTAGAACTAGATTAGATTTAATCTTTTTTTTTAGGGTTTTCTTAGCTTGATCATTTCTCATACTTTCCTTGTTTTTAATGACTTTGAAAATTTTGAGGAATATTGATCAGATATTTTGAAGAATATTTCTCAATTGAAGTTTTAATTTTTAATATTGATTGAATGATTTATTACAATTAGGCTAGGCTGATGAGTTATTGGGAGGGAGACTACAGAGATAAAGTACCATTCTGGTCACATCATATCAAGGGTACATAGTGTGCATATGGTTTAGGGACTGGTGATGTTGACCTTGACCACCTGGTTGAAAGTAGTTTTTGTCCTATTTCTCCCTGTTAAAATGACCCCATCCTCCCCAGACGTACACTTTATGCTGTACTCTTTGTTTTTTAATTGTGGCTTTTTTTTTTAAGATTTTATTTATTTATTTATTTGAGAGAACGAGAGAGAGTAGGAGAGAGCACTAGAGCGGAGATGTTAGAGGGAGAAGCAGACTCCCTGCCGAGCCAGGAGCCTGATGCGGGACTCGATCCCCACACTCCGAGATCATGACCTGAGTCGAAGGCAGTTGCCCAACCAACTGGGCCACCCAGGCGCCCTGTACAGTACTCTTTGGAAGGGAGTCACTATACAGAGGCCAGTGCTTAAATAGTGGGGAGTTCTGCTCCAGCTCATTAAAAGCAGTGCATCTATGTCAATTATTTGGGATTCTCCTATCAAGGAGATTTGCCTCTTACCCTCTACATACTTATTCAGTCATTTATTTATATCAGTGTGGACTTAGGGATATTTATCTTATATTATGGGTTATAATCCAGTGCTACTTTATTTTTTCCCTCAAATTTCCAGCTTCGGTTGTTGCGATCCCTTTGCCCTTTCTCTTTCCTCCCTTTGATCTTTCTCTTTTGTCCCCTTGACATATCTCCATTCCTGTGGTCTTGTGGGTTGGCTGGTTTGTTAGCACTTCCCTACTCTCTGGTACTTGAGGTGCTCTGGGCTCACCTTGTAGTGGTCACTGCCCAGTCCTAGAATCAGCCATTTCTCCAGGTAACCCCAGTCCCTCTCTTTGGAGAATGGTGTTAGAAAACAAGGTGTTGGTTCTGGGTGTACTTAGTACTTATTGCTATTGAGGTACCCCACTTGTAGGCTCTCTCAGCTGACCTAGCAAGAAAGTCCGTGGATAGAGACGCTAACTCAGGTGTATATACCTTGTAAAAAGATAAACAGAGGCCTTTTAACCATCTTAAGAGTTTATTTGAGCAAGAATCCATTTGAATCAGGTGGCACCAAACTGAAAGTGATGGGGAACCCTTCAACAACAGGAGCCGGGGAGAGATGTTTACGGAAAAAAGGCAGAAGCAAAGTAAGGCGGTCATTGATGGGCTAGACGTGAAGCTTAGGTGACTGTTTGTGATTGGCTGTCCTTAGTGTTTTAATTCTGTGATGCTGAGATGTTGATAGGCTTAGAGTTTGGTTTGCTATATAGGCCACCGCATTTGAGCCACATCAGTGTATTGGCCTCCTTGTTTAGTTAATTGAATAACATATATATAAATATTTATAAATGTATCTGTATTAAGCTAAGCATAAGTTCCCAGTGACATCTCAGATAGCCTCTCCCTTTTGTTTATCTGTATCCATTCCCACGGGGAGAAACCAGGCTTTCATCACCCACCATTCAGTTACCTAAGTGTTCAGTTGCAGGTTCCTTGGACAGTGGTTTCAGAACCGCTAGCTTATATCCGCACGGGAAACAACTTTATCAACTAGAATGCAGTGCTCGTGGACAGTCCTTTTGCCTGGGATCTCACAGAATCCCTTATTAACGAAGTTACTGAGACTTGCCCCTTTGCCCCCACGCACTTCACTAATTCACATTTGTAATACAGTCAGATTCTTCTCACGTGCTGCTTTCTGTCCTCTAACCCTTGACCTCCTAAGTGATTTTTTGTTTTAATTGCATACACTAAGTTTCACTGTTTGTATACAGAATTCTATGGGGTTTGAAAATGTGTGAAGTGTCCACCATTCCAGGCATATAGGGAATAGTTCTACGGCCCTAAAATAGTCCCCTGAGCCTCGCCTATTCAGCACTCCCTTCCCCTCGGTTCCTGGAAACCACTGATATTTTTATTATACCTGTAGTTCTGCCTCTTCTAGAATGTCACGTAAGTGGAATTACTCAGTATATAGTCTTTTCAGACTGGCTTCTTTGACATAGAAATATATATACTTAAAGTTTATTTGTGTTTTTGCATGGCTTGATAATTCATTCCCTTTTATCACTTAATAGTATCCTGTGGTTTGGATATAACATGTTTAGCCTTTCACTTACTGAAGGATGTCTTTGTTCTCATTGTTTTGGTAATTATGCATGGAGTTGCTGATCAGCATTCATATGCACGTTTTTGGGGAGGACACTTGTTTTCGTGTCATTTGGGAACACAGTTGGCACATCATACAGTAAGACTATTTAGCTTTGTGAGAAACTGCCAAGCTATCTTCTGAAGTGTCTGTGCCATCTTGCATTTTGACCAATAATGAATGAGAGTTCCAGTCACTCCACGTCTTTGCCTGCAGTTGAGATTGTCAGGGAGTCAGATAAGAAAGTGTGGTCAGGCATCGATGATAATTGATATGCTTTTTTTAAAAAAAATATTTTGTGGAGTGCCTTGGTGGCTCAATGGTTTAAGCCTCTGCCTTCGGCTCAGGTCATGATCTCAGGGTCCTGGGATCGAGCCCCGCATCAGGCTCTCTGCTCAGCAGGGAGCCTGCTTCTCCCTCTCTCTCTGCCTGCCTCTCTGCCTACTTGTGATCTCTCTCTGTCAAATAAATAAATAAAATCTTTAAAAATATGTATATATTTTGCGATTTTCTTTGTAGCCCTTTTTATTTCTTTAAACATTCTAAACAGTATTCTTTTGTAGACCACACTTGTAACTCTTAAAATGACGTTATTGATTATATTATTTAAATTATCAAAGTCTCATTAATGTCTTATCTGCTTTCCTGTCTGTCACTCAGAGTTTCTGGCTATTTCTTTTAGACCATTTCTCTTGTGTTCTAAGATTCTTCTGTATCTAATTTGATGATGATTTTACATCAACATTTCATGAAAATATTACTTTATTTTTTCCTCCCTGGGTTCATCATTGTTACCCAATATTGGTTTTCCATTTTTTCTTTCTAATGCTAATTTTCTCTGAAAGGGAAATGAGTCCATTTCGAACAAAAGAAAGAACTGTATTTCTAAGCATCCCTTGAACTTTGGGATGGCCCGGTGATAAATATCAGGCTAAAAAACATAGGCCCAAATCAGCTGGGAGTTTTAGACATTCCTTTCCTAATACATGCAGTCTCTCTATCCCTATCACTTTTTCTTTTTTCATACTCTCTGAAGGCACATGGGAAGTGGGAGAGGGAACAACTATCCATTACAACACAGATTGCTTTCATTTCTAGGAAGTTGTTTCTATTTTTCCTGTCTTGAAATTTCTTATTCTGCATACTCTTTCTCACTGTCTCTTGCCATTGCAAGTGTGTGGAAGGGGGAGGAGGGAGAGAGAGGAGGAGAGACTGCGGGAGTGGGGGAGGCGAGGAAGCAGAAGAAAAGAGGGAGGAAGAATTCGTTGGGTCTGCCCCTATGTTTTTTGATCTTTCTCTTTACATTTCATTCCATTTTAAATTCCCCCTAAGCTCTGCAAGGATTTCATAAGCTTGCCTTCTTCTTCTTCACAGATTTCTTTGTTTGTCATCTCTAATCTACTCTCCAGTAGATAGGAAGTCAGCATCCAGAGCAATTTGTATTTTAGCAGTTGATATCACAGTAAAGCATGAACCTTAAGAGAGCAACCTCAGGGAATCAGGAAATTGTGTTCCAATCCCAGCTCAGCTACTAGTTCTTTTATCTTGAGGTAAATACCTAGCTTTTTTCTCACTCGTAAATGGGTCTAAAAATGGTACCTCTTAATAGGGTTCGGGGAGCATTAAGTAAGAAACTGCATGCAGGCTCCCTAAAGATGTGCCTGCTGCGTATCAAGTCCCAAATACAAATTTGGTCCCATATTATAATTCTGTAATTACCAATTTATTGTTTTGTTTAGAATCATAAAGCTACTTACTTCCCAAAGAAACAGTTCATTCCTTCTGACGAGATCAAATACTAAATATTCCTACTGATTAAAAACATAGTGGTCCAGTACTTATCCATCAATGTTCATAGCAGCACTAGTCACAGTAGCAAAAAGGTGGAAAGCGCCCAAATGTTCATCAGCAGCTGGATGGATAAACTAAATGTGGTGTATACATCACGGGGATATCATTCAGTCTTATAAAGGAGTGAAATTCTGATACATGCTACAACCTGGAAGAACCTTTGAAAGTGTTATGCTAATTGAAAGCAACCGGAAACAAAAGGATACATATGGTGAGATTCTACTTGTATCAGATACCGAGATATTCATAGAGTTGAAAGATGAATGATGGTTGTCAGGGGGCGGGGGAGGGTGTGATAACCCCCTGCTGTCCAGGCAGTTTTGTTTGGCTTGATAAGAAAATTCTGGAGGCACTGGATACTGATGATAGTTGCACAACATTGTGAATGTACTGAATGCCAATGAGTTTGTAACCTTAAAGATGGTTAAATGGTAAATTTTACATCATGTATATTTTACCATAATAAAACATAAACAAACCAAAGAACTTCCAAAGCACAGAGTTCTAGTTACCATTTGGATATTTCATTTCTCACACCTGACACTAAATTACCTGCAGTTACTGTCTATGTGAGTAAATCTATCAGGAAACTGACAATATGTCAAAGGTAACTTGCATTTGATTTCCTCACTGTTTCTCCTATTTTGCCACATTTTAAACTAGATAATGTAGGTGTTACAGATGCAAGGGGTAGTGGGTGGCTCTGAACTTGGGAGGAACCCTTGCTTTCAAAACTCATAAGCTATTCACGGATTCTCATGTGCAAAAAGCTCACCACAAAGGTTATTTTCATTAGGCACTGTGTTTGGCTTTCTTACTTATTTCCACAAGCAGAAGTGTTGGGCACTATGCATTCTAATACACTAGTGTGGATCAAAGTAGGAAATTTTATCCTTAATTAGTATGAAATGAACTTAGCTTAAAACATCGTAAAGCTGACATGCTATATGTTCTGGGATTTAATCACATTTTCCCATGTCTGTAGATGCAGAAATCAGAAATATCACATTAACAGGATTCTGAAACTCAAGTCTACTGGGGTGACAGGGAGAGAAAAAGGCAATGTTCATAAAAATCTTTCCTTAAGATTAGAAGTATGCAAAAGAGAGAAGCGTAGTTACTCTCAGAGTGTATGGTAATGATTGGAAAAATTAAAAGAAAAAACTCAATCTCATTTTCTTTCAAAATATGTAATGTAAGGCTTTTTTTGGGGTGGGGGGAAGATTTAGCCAAATTTACATTTTAACCATTAGAAATGGTTTCCTATAAATATTATTAAAGGAATGCAAGAGCAACCTATAAACTGGATGGGTCAAGTATTTTGCCACGAAAGATTCTCTTTAACTCAGTTGAACAATTTGCCAATTCAAGGTCGGGTGGTGAGAGTCAAATTTCTACTTATCTCACTGAGTTGATTCACCTGGACAGTTTCTTGGGAATTATGCAATATCCAAGTTAAATTCATAGAGTTTGAATGATGGCAAAAAATACTATGGCAGCACCATTTGCATGTTTGATAAGAAGTTAGTGATCTCACACTGATTCACAATCAGCCAGTGAGGATTTTCAATATATAGTACTTTACGTTTCTTTCATTTTGGGCATAAATCCTGACTTTATTTGGGTCCCTTAGATCTCTAAGTTTAGTTTATCTACATTATTCAAAAAGGCTAAAAGGTAGCAAAAGATGCATAGAAACATTTTCTCATTAGCAAACAGACTAGAATGTTTGAGAAAAGATGAAAGGCAGAGTAAACTTTTCCATAAAATACCCTTTGGGTTTTTTGCTAAAGTAAAACCCTTTCTAGGTTTTTGTCAGGTGGAACATGCCTGTTGATCTGAAACTTTCACTTCTAAATACTGTACATAAATTATGTGATTGGGGAGTTTCCTGGCATTCATTTGATCCAGTCTTTGCATGTAAAATAGTTGCTTTTCAAACTACTGATGGTTAAACATGCACTGCTAGGTACAAATAATCTTTGAATAAAAGGCCTCATAGGGAATCATGGCTAGAAATCTTTAACTGATGAGATGCTAGCTACATTTTTTTTTTAAAGAGGACTTAGAAAAATCATGGGCAACAAAGTGCCATTCAAGTGCACAAAGAGCCACAGGCTGACTCATGAATGATTGATTCTCTTGTGGTCTCCTTCCTCGTGTAACTTTAAGCAACAAAATGATGTGATGCTTTCATTAGATGTAAAAGCTACTCCTGTGGCCCAAGAAAGAGGGCCGTGGATTTTTTTTTTTTTTTTTTTTTTGCATTGAAGAGGGTGTTAGATTGATTAGCTGCCTTCTATGGGCAACTTTCATCAATCAACCCAATTTTAATAAGCAAATGGAAACCCTTTGTTGTAACACACAGACACACACACACACACACACACACACACACGAACACTGCTGTGGGAATCCTAAGTCTGGATTTCAGAGGCAGCATTGCATTGCTGCTAAGGGCTTAAAATCCAAAGCCAAATGTTCCTATTTTGAAACTCATCTCCATTTCTCCCTGTCTATGTTATCCTAGTCAAGCTATTTCATATTTTGGAACTCCTGTTTCTTCAGCTGTAAAATGGAACTGATGATGAGTCTAGTACTCTAGAAAAATTAATATCTCATAGGGTTTTATGAGGAATAAGTGAATTAATCTATGAAACTCCTTAGGGTAATGCTATTATAGAGGAAGTACTCATTAGGTATTGTTACTAATGGGATACTCATATCAGTTGTTCATGACACTATATTCTTTTACTTGTCTGGCTCATTTTTTTATCCAGAATCTGAGAAACATGAAGTGGATCCCTGGATTCCAAACATATTTTAAGCATGGACCTTTTTCCTTTTCTTTCTTTCTTTCTTTCCTTTCTTTTCTTTTTTCTTTTTTCTTTTTTTTTAAATTTATTTATTTGCCAGAGTGAGGCAGAGGGAGCAGCAGGCAGAGGGAGAAGCAGACTCCCCACTAGGCAAGGGACCCAATTCAGGACTTGGTCCCAGGACCCTGGGATCATTACCTGAGCAGAAGGGAAGGCAGATGCTTAACTGCTTAACCAACTGAGTGACCCAGGTACCCCAAAAAGCCCAGATTTTTTAAAAGGCATAGGCTTAGTTTTAAATACATAGGCTTTATTTCCTTTTAATTTAATTCCTTTCAATCCCTGATTGTCCCTTTTAGTAGTTATGTGATCTTAGGTAAATTACATACCTTCTCTGAACCTCACATTATGCATCTATAAAATCCAAGTAGGGATGAAGAATGAGTCAGAATGAATGAGGTAGTAAAGATAGAGTGCTTCACTCCACATCTGAGAATGAAAAATCTGAGTTCAGTCACTGGGAGCAAAAAATACCTGATCACTACAACAAAGGAAGTAGTGAATTTGATGATCAAGCTGCTCTCAGAAGAGGGTGAGTTAATTTCAAGTCTGTTTCAGTTTGCATCTTGGTATAATCCCCCTGACAAAAAGACCACAATGTTTTGTTAAAGGTTTTCCTTCTTAGAGCGAGCATTCTATTTTTCTTTAGGGTCCAGGAGTCTGTTTGAGTTCTGGAAGTGAAAGCTGAGGTTTTTTTTTTTTTCTCTATCTCCACTTTAACCTCTGGGTTTGCATATCTTCTCTTTGTACATCGCCTTGGGTGTGTCATGGGTCAGCGGTGGACTAAATCATTGATTTCTAAAACTCTAGTTTTTAGCTTAGGGATTGAGCCCCTCAGTTCAACAAGCCCCTCTGTTGCTTTTTCCCAAAGGTTTTAAATTCTGGGGTGGCAACTGAATGAAGCTGGGACCGGGAAATTATTGCATAGTACTCTTTCTCAGGGAAAAATTTTCCTGGAAATCTTGAAAGTCCTGGTAGGTTGATGATAAAACTAAGTCATTGTATTGCCTATTTCTTGTGTAAGTTTTTCTCTCTGTGAGGATTATTAATTTCCCAATTTGCTTTCTTTTTAAATATGATCTCAGTACTCAGTGATCACAGTTACAAAAATGCAGGGTGCATTCTTATAGAAATAATTAGATGGGTGGATGGTGAATGGAGAGGTGGATGAATAGTTAATATAGTTTAGTGGGAAGGCTAGAATAAAGCTAAATGCAAAATACTAGGATCCTAACATTTCTTTGTGTTATATATAGCATGCTGATTCTCTTTATACATAGTTTGATTGCAATTGTGTAGCAATAAAAAAAATGCAACCTAAGGTTTTCATGTGAACTTTCATGGGTTTTCTCTTTAGAACATAAGCTCCTAAAGAACAGATATGATGTCTTGTTTTTCTTTTCTATGCAAATTCTAGAAATTTGAAGTAAGCATCACTTACAAATGCATAGCCCTATCTGCAGTACTGAATACTCATTAAATACATTAATAAAATAATAACAAAGAAAACGAAATGATGTTTGAAAAATCTTGCCTACATGTGACCTTTCAGTTTTGAAATTTTAATATAAAGTGTTTTCCTGATCATTGCTACAAAGCTTGATGTAAACTAGCTACTGGTTAAGATTCCAGTGATTGTTTTACATAAAACATAAAAATAAGAAGCATTCCTTTACCCCACGCTTCAATTCCGTGAAAGCCCTTCCTACAAATTTCAAATGTAAAGAGTTTAATTTCACATTGCTTCTGTGTTCTCAGTGCTGGCTTTTCTCACTCTTCACTGGTTTTTCTCATTGGTGTTCCAAACATGGTCTCAGGCATTAAAGATGAAGTGTGTTTGTGATGAAAAAAGTTTACTTTAAGCCACCTGGAAGGAGTGTCCTCTATTTCTGCTTAACCACAAAGTGAGGGTTGATTTTCTCAGCAGTAGTGAAGTGTTTACCTTGGTGATTTGAGCTGCAGACCCTCGTAAGGAATCATTTAGATATTGAGAGCAGGCTGCCTGCGTCTCTCAAGTTCAGTGTGGAAACTCAGATGGATTCAGCCAAGCTAATGAAGAGGCGGCATTTTTCTTTCTTTTTTTCCTTTCCTTTTTGCTTTTATTGGACACAGTTAGCTTTTGTTGATGGCAATATGGAACGTTGGATTACTTACGTATAATAGTTCATATACATTATGCCATTTAATCTTTACAACCACCTTAAAAGGTAGATGATATTATTCCCATTTTATAAATTAGCAAACCAAGACTCCATTATTTTTCTAAGGACACACAGTATAAACACAGATCTGTCTGTTGAGATTTATTCTTAAGTATTACACAGATTTGAAAAAATATTTTCAAGACATTGAAGTTGATTTTTAAACAGAGGCTACAATTTGTTGGTCCTCCTAAATGGACCTTTAACAGTAAATAATTCAAAGTATATTTGACAAGTATCATTGAATTCCCATTACCTAATATGATCTTAGGTTCTAGGGTATGATGGTGGGAGGAAAAAGACATTGTTTCTGTATTCATAGAAGTGATATAGTTTAGACCTGTGAACTTCTGTGAATATAGAAATTCCATGGTTTATAGCAGGGGTTGGCAAATTATGGCCCACAAGTCAAATCTGGGCCATGACCTGTTTTTGTAAATAAAGTTTTATTGGAACACAGCCACACCCATTTCTTTACACATTCTCTGCCATGGCTGTTGCACTACAGAATTTAGTAATTGCAGTGGGGACTAGATGACCTGCAAAGGCAGAACTGTCTGCTGACTTCTAACGTAGTTTTCTGGCCTCTCTTCTATACCAGTAGCCACACATTTAGGAGCAGATAGAACTTTCTGGGGGAAATGACATTGGAGCCATCATACTGATAGGACTTCTCTAGGAGCAGCAGGGTGGGATGGAATGAGAAGCAGAGGGGTAAGACTGTTTTAGGTTTTGAGAACCCCTTATCATAAGTCCTGGGATGAGAAAGGATGGCAGTTTAGAGGACTTGAAATATTCAGTGTAAATAGGGGTTAGTAACCAATTTCCCAGCTCAGGGATCTTGTGATTTTTAGTACCTTCTAAATATAGGGGTGGGATTTTCTACCACCACTTACCCACAGATGTCCAAGGCAAGCCCCATTTTGGGCATTTAGGAATCCTGGACTGTTGTCAGGGGAACACCATGGTCATGCTGATATTGATTGAAGACAGGGTGAATCTGGGCTGGCCTTGTGTCTCCAACGTTAGCCAATAACAGCATGGACTGGGCTAAGTCTGAGTGCCTGTGATGGCAAGGTCTTGCTCCAGTGAAGCTATTGGGGATTCCAGCAGAGCCTTTCAGTGCAACTTATCACATCTTTTTTTTTTTTTAAGATTTTATTTATTTATTTGACACAGAGAGAGAGAGATCACAAGTAGGCAGAGAGGCAGGCAGAGAGAGAGGGAGAAGCAGACTCCCTGCTGAGCAGAGAGCCTGATGTGGGGCTTGATCCCAAGGCCCTGAGAACATGATCTGAACTAAAGGCAGAGGCTTTAACCCAGTGAGCCACCCAGGCGCCCCAACTTATCACATCTTGAGTAGAGCTTGCTGCTCCCCACTCCCCACCCTTGGGAAAATGTCTCTGGGCTCCAGTCCCAATCCTTTTACTCGGGTTTCATCCACCCAAATCTCCTGATGCTTTCCCTCCAAATTTTTATTGCCACACTGCCCAACCTTAGTCTTTTTTCTTCTCCATCAGAGTTTAATTGTCCATTAAAAGAAAAATGATTGAGAGACAGTTTAGAATAGGGATAAATATGAGCTCTGACCACAATCTCCAAGTTCAAATCTAAAAGCTGTGTGATATTGACCAAGTCACTTAACCTCTGTGTTTCTCCAGGCTTTTTTACCCCCAAATATGTTTATTTTATTTTTTTAGTGTTACATGATTTATTGTTCATG
>CM053610.1:5304137-5320588 GCA_028646535.1 Procyon lotor | reverse complement strand
TCTTCTCCCCTAGCTGCCCTCAGGATCTCTTGTCTAGAATTATAATTTGCAAATTTTACTATGATGTGTTTCACTGTATTTCTAGCCTCGTTGATCTTGGCAGGTGTCCTTTCTGCCTCTAGGACACGTACCCTTGTTCCATTCCCCAGACTGGGGAAATTTTCATTCAGAATTTGCTCAGCTATATCTTCTAGTCTTCTGTCTTTCTCTACCCCCTCTGGGATTCCAATAATTCTGACGTTGGAACGTTTCATGGTGTCATTTATTTCCCTAAGTCTCTTCTCATGATTCCTGAGCAGTTGCTCCAGCTATCCTCCTGCCCTTTCTTCTCTACCATTTTATCCTCTAGATCACTAATTCTATCCTCCATCTCTGTAACTTGAGCTGTTAAACTATTTAGATTGGATTGGATCTCACTGATAGCACTTCTTACATTGGCTATACTGGTTCTCATTTCTGCCCTTAGAGATTCTATATAGTCATTAATCCTAGCCATTGCCTGGGTAATTGTCAGCCTGAATTTCCTTTCTGATATACTGTTAATGTCCATGTCTAATAGTTGTGAGGGAGAGGGCGCAGTCTCTGGGTTTTTCCTCTGTTGGGTGTTCCTCCTCCTAGTCATTTTGATGAGAAGTGGATGAGAGGATGTATAGTTGGATATTTTGCTCACGATCCAGGCAGGGTGCACTCTGGAAGGTTTAGGAGAAATTGGGATTCACCACCAAAAAGAAAGAATAAGGATAAAAAAGATAGAAACAGAAAGAGAGGAGATCCCAGGAGATCCCAGAATGGGCCCCAACAATAAGATTTATGAAGTATGTAGACCAACGTGAAGAAACATACAGACTGACAAAAGTAGATGACAAGAAATAAAACAACCTCGTCAGAATGAACCCCAGGAATGAGATTTTATATAATACCAGAACAAAATACTAGAAACACTGACAGAAGGATAAAATGGGAGGGTGGTTATAACTCCTCGTGTGCGAGGAAGGTTATTTCAGGTCTTCCTGGGTTTATCGTTGTATTAAGCCTCTAGTTATAATGTTAAATAGTTAAAAAAAATAAAAACAAAAAACAAAATTAAACCAAGGAATATGAAAACAAGTGAATAAAAAAAATAGAGAATAGAAAAGAAAAAAAACTTGAATCTGTGAGATATACAGGTTTGAGGGTATTATCAGGCACTTAATATATTGATTTCCCCTAATGTTGGGGATTTAAAGTCTTATGGTAACACTATGGTTATAGTCTTTTTGGGTTTTTTTGACTTATCATCTGGGAGAGGGGCCTGGCGCGTTGTTTTCCAGTCAGTCTTGCTTGGGTTGAGTCATCCTGCCCCCCAGTCAAGGGGCAGAGCTCTGTGGAACCCGGTTTCTCAGTCTTTAGCTCTCTGAAGGCTTTTGGCCTTTTGTAGCTTTTTCTCCTTTTCAGAGAGTCTGAGAGAGGAATGTGCCTGTCCATACCCAGACCTCCCCGTCACAGAGAAGCTGCAGTCTGCTCCCCTCTGGGTGGTCCAGAACAGACCCTCCCCTCCGCAAATCTCCCAGCACAGCCTGTCCCAGGTGGCACACACTCAGTAGTTCAGCAACTCCGCGCGCTCCCCTGCTCTCGGGGCTCCAGGCTCTGGTGGGGTGTGGCCAGATTCTTGGCAAGATTACTGCACCAGCCACGCAGTTCTTGCCTTTGGGGGTGCACCGTCTAGAGAACACTGTACACAGAGAAAAGCTGTTGGCTCTGGGACCACAGCAGACTCTCTAAGGTGCTTTCAGGAGTGCGTGCATCCTGCCCACAAAACCATACAGGGAGTGGAAAACTGCAAGTTCGGAGTCACAGACTGGACGCCCCCCACTGGTCTCTCTTTGAGGCAAGTGGTGTCCTTCCTAGGAGCGTGGGCCCAGGCCTGTGCCCACGACCACCCCCTTCTACTAGCTGCTCCTCAGAACCTTATGCTCTTTTTAAGTGTTTTTAACCAGGCTCTAAGTTATTGCCGCTCCACAACCACCTGGCGCTTTCCTTTGGGGTATTACTGTCCCTGCGCTGCTTCTGGTGGCTCCCTCCCCCTTTTGTTTATCCTCCGATACCCTTTCAAGTGTTCCCACTTTGCTTTACCTCTCTGCTGCTGTCTTCTGCTCCCGCAGAAATCCAGAAGTGAAAAATCTTCTCCTCCGGCTGATTTCATGGGTGTTCAGAGTGGTCTGGCAGAAATCCAGCTCACTTTTGGGGACAGGTTGCAACAGGATCTCCTACCTCTCCTCCATCTTGCCCCAAGAAATAGGTGTTTCTCCAGGCTTAACTGTTGAGGATATACCTTACTGAGCTTTTTGAGGCAAAAACTGTGCTAATATACTTAGAAACTGGCTCATGGCAAATGCTGTATTTGTGTGAATTCTCATATCATTGACTAAAAACCTAGTTCCCCTTTCCTGGAGGGCAATGGCTCCTAAGTCCTTGAACACTCCTGGAGAGCCAGGGAGACTGTTGGGATTCTGTTTGGGGCAGTGTGTGTGTGTGTGTGTGTGTGTGTGTGTGTGTGTGTGTGTGGTGGGGAATGTGAAGAGTGTGCAGGGAAGGTCTAGACTGCATCACTCTCTTTGAGACCAAAATTTAAGGCTACATCAAGATATACAGTAATAATGAGAAATGATATTTTAATACAATGTTTAAAGAAAAAAAATGCATGCAAAAAATTCTCTGATAAACAAAATACCCAGATTTTAAATCAAGAAGCGCTGGTTCGGGCCATTTTGGGGCTTTAGGCAAAAGGAAAGTCAGTAATGCAAGTGGAGGAGGTGTCCTGCCTTTCTATCAATGTAGCATGAAAGGAGAGAAAAGCTACACCATTAGGTGTCCAGAGAATGGCACGTTGGATATCTGTGACTTGACTGTGCCTGGAATGAAGATCTGAAAGCTGGGAGCAGACAGAGACAAAGCCAAGAGGAGAATGTCATGTGATCAGGCTTGTTGAAGATTATAAGCTCTATGCCCTAAACCAAAGGAACCTTTGAGGGGCATGATCTCATCCCCCCAGTGTATAAATCAGAGATGTTCAAAGTTTTAGACTTGAAACCAAACCGGGTCCAAAACATTTTATTTCTTCGGAATCCAAAAGTCGCAAGCAGCTTTAACTAAAAGAAACAGATGGCTAACAGACTCTCGATGCTCAACACCACTCTTCTACAGGGAGATGGCAATCAAAACCACAATGCGATACCACCTCATGCCTCTCAGAAAGGCTATTACTAAAAAGAGAAGAAATAACGAGTGTTGGCGAGGATGTGGAGAAAAGGGAGACCCTCATGCATGTTGGTGAAAATAGAAAATGATGCAGCTACTGTGAAAAACCAGAATGGAGGTTCCTCAAAAAATTAAAAATACAATATGATCCAGTTGGGGCGCCTGGGTGGCTCAGTGGGTTAAAGCCTCTGCCTTTGGCTCAAGTCGTGATCTCAGGGTCCTGGGATCGAGCCCCGCATTGGGCTCTCTGCTCGGTAGGGAGCCTGCTTCCCTCTCTCTCTGCCTTCCTCTGCCTCTGCCTACTTGCGATCTCTCTCCTGTCAAATAAGTAAATAAGATCTTAAAAAAATATATGATCCAGTAATTCTACTTCTGGATTTTTACCCAAAGAAAATAAATACATTAATTTGAAAAGATACATATAACCCCATGTTTGTTGCAACATTATTTACAATAACCAAGATATGGAAGCCACTTAAGTGCTCATCAATAGATGAATGGACAAAGAAGAGGTGAAGAGGTGAAATATATATATATATATATATATATATATATATATATATATGCCATGAGAAAGAATGATATCTTGTCATTTTTGGCAGCATGAATGGACCTAAAGCGTATTATGCTAGGAAATAAGTAAGAGAAAGGTAAATACTGTATTATTTCAGTTATATGAAGGCTTTAAATAACAGAACAAATGAACAAACAAAAGAAAAACAGACTCAGAGAGAGAACAATCTGGTGGTTGCCAAAGGGGAGAGGAGTGGGGGATGGGCAAAATAGGGGAAGGGGATTGAAAGGTTCAAATTTTCAGTTATGAAATAATATGGGGGTGCAATGTACAACATGGGGAATAATATTACTAATACTAATACTATTACTATTACTAATACAATACTAATAATATTGTAACAACTTTGTGTGGTGACAGACGGTAGCTAGATTTATCATGGCGATTACTTAATAGTTTATATAAACATGGAATCGCTACGTTGTACACCTGAAACTAATATAATACTGTATGGCAACTACACTTCAATAAAAAATTAATTCCAAACAGTTGTCTCACAAATGAACTTATTGTGATTTCTTAAAAAAAGAGGTTAATCTATATTTATTTTCTGTGTAGGTAATCTGAGATCAGACATGTATAAATGTAATTCTGTTCAACATTTACTGGAAAAAAATGAAAGTTGATTCAACCGAGCTTTATTTTTGACACTCCTCTACTTTGCTAACTGCCAATTTTATGAGCACCCTTGCTTAAATACTGGTGAACAAAATTGAAAAAAGGCTATTAAAAGTATTTCTAGATGATGCTAAGTCAATCTACATTTTCAGGATGATATTTTTTGGCGAGAAGGGGATCCATGATATGTGGTCGCTTTTTGTTGTAGTTTGAAATTACCTCATGGTAATTCTTTAAATTTTTCATTTAAAATGAAAGGTTAATAGTTATCCTGCACAGTTCCTGCAAAGTGAAAATGAGATTGGAAAGTTAAAATATAATTAATTTACTTTTCTATTATCCCTTCCGCTGGAGGAATATTCATGCATTCTGAACAGATAAGTTTTAAAAGAGGCACTAAATTGCAAGTGTTCACACTTGGATTCAGTTTAAAAGTTAAAAGCTTTCAGGCCAAATAAATTAGACAACCACGCAAGACGAGGCTCCATTTCAATATTAATGAGCGTGTGTGGCACCTTTTACATTGTTTTGTTTGTAGTTTCAATATTAGAGTCAGAGATCTTGGAAGTTGCCATGGGATTATCTTCCTATTTAGTTTGCAAATGAATCACTGCCATTTGTAGCCGTCCAAATTTCAACTGTGGCCTTTCAAAATGAAGAGAGTCCCAGGTCCGTTCTGCTCTGGAAACTTGACTCAGAAGAATGACTCAGAAACTTTCTTGCTTTCTCCAGCATGCTGCCGGTGATGAGTCACTGATGGTTCTCTGGTTGCAAGCAACAGAGACATTAGGCAAGAATATGGATAAGTCCCTGGGTTGCAAAAGAAAGACAAAAAATAAAGAGTAGACTTGTGTAGAATGACACAACCAAGTTAGTGATCATGGAGGTACCCGAAGACAGCTTTGGCAGGACCCATGAGATAAAAAGGTGAGCTATCTTTAGTGTGCCTGTGCTTTCTAATGCACTTAAAGATTATATAGGTGACATTCATAGATGAAATGATAGTATAGTTCTACTTGAAGACTTCATAAATTCTGGATAATCTCCTTACTGTCTTGTCTTTTTTTAAATTACGTATATTTTTGTTATGTTAGTCACCATACAGTACATCATTAGTTTTTGATGCGGTGTTCCATGATTCATTGTTTGTGTGTAACACCCAGTGCTCCATGTGATACGTGCCCTCGTTAATACCCATCACTGTCTTCTATACCAGACTCTTCTACAGTGTAAAAGTTGTTGCATTCAAAACATGGAGGGAATTAAAGAAAAATGACTGGTTTATTTACTGATTCATTTATTTGTTCAGCATTCATAATTGATGACTTACTATACGCCAAATACCCTGCCTGAGAATACTGCATGAATCAGAGTAGAGGCAGGCAAATGGGAGAATGCAGATGATAAGCAATAAACAGACTACGTGCACATTGAAAAAAAAACCCCGAAAAACAAAAGGAACTAAAACCTAAAAACAACAGAAAACAAAACCAAAACAGGACGTAATGGCCTGAAAAGCAATGGAGGTAAAGAAGTAGTGCTAATTTAGGGACGTCCAAGAAGGCATTGTTGAGGGATTGTCGTTTGAGTTGAGTCCTGAGTGATATGAAGGAACTAACTGGTCAAGTCAGGCAAAGATCTGAGGAGGGAGCAAAGGAAAGCACGAATACCAAGGCTGTGAAGGATGAATAAAGCTGGAGAGTTTGAGTAAGGAGATCATAAAGGCTGGGGTGCAGTGAGAAGTGATAGGGGAAGGTTGCAAAGGAGGTGGTGGTCAGGGGAGAGCTGCCAGCATCCTTGGAGTCCTGCTCCCCCTCTCACCTGGTCCCCTGACCCACCACGAACCCTCATCCCCTAAACCAAAAGTAAGCTCCAAATCAAGACTGACCAAGTAGCTCACAGAGGGATTGAGGACAATTTAGGGAATCCTTCCAAGGATACCCTTTCAACTCACAAATAACTCTGTTTTGTCATTAAATTTAAAACCGTGAGAGTTTTAATTTGAAGTCTGGGGATTATTTCATCTGTTTTGTTTGGGAAGGTAGTGAAGTATTTTATAGTAACTTGAATGTTTTAAATTTTCTGTGACTTTGTCTCCTCAAATAGCCTTGAATTTCTGTGATTGTTATTATAAATTGTAACTAGTAGCAGTGGAAAATGAATTTAGAAGACTTAATTAATTTTTCAAGTTCTAATTAAATTTGTACACCTTCAATAATTTACTATGAGGCTGTAGCTATTGTTTTAAAACTTTTAAATTCTGTAGCATTGTTTGTACATATGTATCAATTGAATATATTTGGTGTGGATAGGACATCATAACATATTTTCTTTATCTTTCTCAAATATCATCTCACATACAAAAATCTGCAGTTGGAATAGTGATGGGTTAAAACCTGTTGAGTACTTGTATCAGTTTGGATGAGTTTTGCCCACGAATAGGAGACCCAGAATAATAGCGGTTTAAACAAAATGCAAGTTTTTGTCTCTCATGTAAAAGTCAAGAAGTAAGTCAGTTAAAGGCTGGTGTCATACTCTTGCTTCTTGAATCCTCAGGGACCTCTCCCAGGCCTTCATCATTTTTAGGGGGAGGCCCTGCTTTTCATGGTACAAAACTGTGGCTAGAGCTCCAGCCATTGCATCTACATTTCACACAGAAAAAGAGCAGAAAAGAGAAGGGACAAAGGGTGAGTATCAGCCATCAATTAGGGAAAATTCCCTGAAGTTTGTGTACGATACTTGGGTCCAACATCCCATTTATCCATAACTTGCTCATCATGTGGTCAAAGTTATCTGCAAAGGAAGCATAAAAATGTGTTTCATTTTGAGTTGTCAAACGTCCAGCTAAAAAATTAGAGGTTTCTCTAATATGGAAGAAGGGGAATGAGTATGGTGAGGGGCAGCTAGGACTCTGGAATAAAGGTACCATATGAAAAGTTTCTAGTTCCTTCAGAAATGTGCCAATCCAACAATACTAAGGAAACCTGGACAAAGTTTTAAGTATTTCCTTCATTATATTTATATCTCTTAACTCGGTACATATTGTTTTTCAATAAATTAAGTAAAGGGGCACCTGGGTGGCCTAGTCAGTTGAGCATCCAACTCTTGATTTCAGCTCAGGTCATGATCTCAGGGTCATGGGATCAAGCCCCATGTCAGGCTCCATGCTGAATGTTGAACCTGCTTGAAAGTCTCTCTCCCTCACCTTCTGCCCCTCCCCTGCTCACGTGCACTCTGTCTCTCTCAAAAAATAAATAAAAATAAATTACCTAAGTAAAGAACATTCCATGGAAAACTCAGGATTTTTTTCCTGGAAGAATAAAAGAAACAGAATGAGAGACAGACTTAAATAATTAATGAGAAGAAATGGAAAGAGTTTTGCAATCATGTCATTTCTAGAGGTGGTTCTAACTTTTTTAGCAATTTGAGAAGTCAATATTCTGCTCTGTTTGATTTGAAATAGAATACATTTCTGTCTCCACCAAATAGTTATGGTTTTACACAAATTACTTAAATTGGGAGCAGTAGTGATAGCAGTTGTACCTGCAGTAACATTAGTACTACTAATATTGCATATTTAATAAAAATATTTACCTTGGTGGTTACTTTGAAAGCTAAATGAATTAATGTATGTCAGGGTATGGTTTTGCAGTTTGAATTAAACATGGTAAATTAATATATTGGTAATTTTTTTTTTAAGATTTTATTTATTTGACAGAGAGAAACACAGAGAGAGGGAGGGAACACAAGCAGAGGGAATGGTAGCGGGAGAAGCAGGCTTCCTGCCGAGCAAGGAGCCTGATGCGGGGCTCGATCCCAGGACCCTGGGATCATGACCTGAGCTGAAGGCAGAGGCTTTAACCCACTGAGCCACCCAGGCGCCCCTGTATGGGTAATTTTTTTAAGGATATAGTTATTTATTTGAGAGAGAGAGTGAGGGAGAAGCAGCAGAGGGAGAAGGAGAGAGAGAATCACTAAGCAGAGTCCCCTCTGAGTTCAGAGGCCAGTGTGGGGCTCAATCCCAGGACCCTGAGATCATGACCTGAGTTGAAATCAAGAGTTGGACATTTAACTGGCTGAGCCACCCAGGTGCCCCTACATGGGCAAATGTTCAAAAGATCCAAGCCGCATCCATCTCAGTAGTGTTTTGCCCAGAGACCTCTCCTGATTAGCGTCCATGGATGGCTTGGCAGAGGTTTTAAATGTCTGTTGCAGATCTGCAAGCAGAGTCTCTCTGACTTCTCCATCTGGACTTTATTCTGCAGCACATAGCTATTTCCTTCATTGAAAACAAATTGAACAAATATTTCTTGAGCTGTGAGCAAGGTGTGCTCTGTGCTTAGGCATCTGTAGCTGATGGGGCAACAAATTCTCTGCTCTCAAGGTGCTTCTGGTCTAAGATGGAAAAGTAAATAGATACTCTTCACGACAGTGCTCAGTTTGGCAGTTCTTTTCAAGAAAGGTGATGGTAACAGTGACGCAAAATTTCCGAAATCTAGGTGAAGAAATAAAGTGAGTAAATAAATTTTATCTTTCAGACAGACAGTATATTGAAGAATTTTATAATGAGTGTATGTGTGTGTGCTTTTTCTGATCTCTGAGTATCTGTTTCTATTTTTCTCTGGTGACTACCCCTATCTCCTAAAAGGAAAATATGTGAGGGGGAGCTAAGAAGGGAAATAGACTGATTTGCAGGACAATTAAAATGTGAATCAGTGAAATACCTATAAAAGGCAGAAATATTTAGAAAAGTGTAGCCGTGTAGTTGTTTTTTCTCTTGAGCTGTAAGATCACTATAGATTACTTTATTTCTGTTTTATAATGCATAATGCAGTAGAGTGGCTTTAAATTATTGCTATATTAATTATCCATGGATGGTGGTATTTTGCATATAAATAAAAGTAGTTTTTACTATTAATGTATGACATAAAATCTTAGTTTCTGGTGTTAGTGCAAAAAGGAAACATTAAAATAAGACTGAGTTAAAATGAATATATTAGTGGAGTTTGGAAAAGTGGGCGCTTGGAGCTTAATAAATTGTTAGACAAGTGGACACATATGATTGGAACTTTTAGGAGAGAAGTATGAATAACATATTTTCATTAGGAACAGAGCAGGGGTTGGCAAATGACTGTCTGGGGGGCACATTGGGCCAGCTGCCAGTTTTTATAAATAAAGTTTTAATGGAATACAGCCAAGCCCCTTCATTTATGTATCATCTATGGTTGTTTTTGAATTACAATGGCAGAGTGGACTTGGTGCACCCTGGTTGTCTTGCATGCAGAGCCAAAATGTTTACCTTTTGCCTCTTTGCAGAGCAAGTTTGCTGATCCCTGCAATTGCATCACAAGTTTACTCCAGCCCAAGGGTCTTGATTCCTTCTGTTCTGTGTTAACAACCTTCTCCCTGGTCTTCCCTCAGTTTACTGGCTCTTACTGTCATTCAGTTCCTAGTGGACCAGGCGCCTCCTCAGGGCTCCTCAGGGAAAGGCTTCAGAAAACCTAGTCTCATTTAGTGTCTGAGTTTGCTGTATCCCTACTACCCTTCCGTTTCCTTACTGTGTTGCCCTGGTGTGTTTCACTCAGCACATTTCACATCTGACACTACATTGCTTGTTTGTTTGCTTACCCCCCACTAGGATATCATGTCTATAGGAGTGGAGATCTTCTCTATCGACTTTATCACTGAGGTCTGGAGAGCCTTACTTGTAATCCTTGTTGGCTATTTACAGAAAGGACTTGAATGGGAGCCCAGTCACTGTGGCAGCCATCTTGGATGTGCCTCCAAGGGCAACAGCCCTGGTGGTCTGACCAGAGCTTGTATTGGCTTGGGGGTCACGGGGGAATGCATGTGTTTGTGCTGTTGGTAGTGATGGTGCAAGACTGAATCACTTTTTAGGAAGTAGGTTTCTCAGTTACTCTCCTGAGATACTTGCTTTGAAGGTTTCTGGATAACAAAATAGTTATAGAGAATCCCACAGACTTAGACGTGTATCTTCCCTTTGTCACTTTCGGGGTTACCTTACTTCTCTCACACCTTTCTGGAGGTGTTTGTGAGGGAATCTGAGCTTGCGTTATAAACCGAATGAAGATGTGACTTCGTCCTACTGTCTCAAACTAACAAACTTGGAGAGCGTGGCTTTGTGCAACTCAGTTCATCTTGCTGATTAACTGACCTGAAATTGTATCCATTTGCTTAATTTTATTGCCTTCCAAGGTATTTTTTCCAGACAATAGACACTATTAAATATTTAATTCAGCGACGAGAGTTCTGTTTATGGAATATTTATTAGATGCTTTTACTGAAGGTTTTTTATCTTCAGTTTTGCAACAGATAAATCTTATGACAAAGAGCTTCAAATTGGCTGTACTTTATGTCATCATTCTTTTGAGAGAGGAAACAAAAACGTGACAGAGTGTCTATAAACTTGACTGTGTAATTAGATGTGACCTAAGACACACTACTATGTTTCTCTTTTAACCTTCTATACTAATAACCTGACCTTCCTCACTGTCCTTGAAAAAAGTTGCTTTGTTTTCCTTATCACATGTCTAGGGGAAAATAAAGCGGCTTATGCATCCTTTTAATTGAAGATACTTGTAATATCTTTTTTTTTTTTAAAGATTTTATTTATTTATTTGACAGAGAGATCACAAGTAGGCAGAGAGGCAGGCAGAGAGAGAGGGGGAAACAGGCTCCCTGCTGAGCAGAGAGCCTGATGCGGGGCTCGATCCCAGGACCCTGAGATCATGACCTGAGCCGAAGGCAGAGGCTTTAACCCACTGAGCCACCCAGGTGCCCCGATATTTGTAATATCTTGATGGATCATTTTGTGTATTTGTTCGTTCAGCAATATTTATTGAGCCTTTTTTATGTGTTAAGTTATGCTCGCACTGGGGACAAAGCCATAGGCTCAATCAGTCATGAGGAATATAGCTCAATCTAGTATGACGCTTCCCTTTAGAACTCATTTTCCAATCTAAGACAAGCAAAGTAAAATGGAGATTTAAAAGCTATATAGAGAAAATTACAAGAAATATGTAACATTTTTGACATGAAAATTCCCTCCCGAAACTGACTGATGTCCTAATCCCCTCTTGAATTATTTGACAAAAATGCCTAGTGTGTTTGGGTAAGATGTGTAAAGATATAATATTATGCAATAATAAGCATGCTTATTGTCTGCTAGGTGCTTTGTGAACATTATTTCTATATCTTCAGCATTGTTTCCATCTTCCAGATGGGCAAACGGAGTCATAAACGGGTAGCTACTGGTTGACTGGGTCTGGTCAATAGTCTTATTCTAGAGCTCTAATACTTCTTACCACCCCCCACTGTCTCTGGTATCTTCGAAGACAATGCAGTTTGCTTTTCAATATTTTAAGAAATATCCAAGAATCGAAACGTGTTTTGACTTCTGCTCACACGGGTTGTTTCCTAGTGGGAATATGCATGTGGCTATAAATAGAGGGAAACATCTATTTGTAAATTTTTCTATTTACAAATTGAAATTTTTCTATTTACAAATAGATGTTTCCCTCTACAAATAGAGGGAAACTAGTGGTTCTCAAAGCCAAGAACGCCAGTGTTCCACTGACCACATTGGAACCACTGGAATGATTCTTGGGGTGGTGACCAAAATAGTTACAACCTACATTCAAGGTGACAAACACACTCATGCACATGTCTGTACATCGCATCCTGGATTCACCCAGAACACTTCATTTCAGTGATTCTAGAATGAAACATAGGAATATATATTTTTAGTGAGATCAACAAGTCTTTCCAATGCACTTTTAGGTCTGAATATTTAATTGGTTTTATCCAACTTTATGCAGGTGAGTTTATGCTCTTCCAACTTTATTTTTATGGGTTTAGCTTTTCTGTCCATCACTGAGTTTCTTTCTTCAATCTGAGGGAGTGAGATGACTCCAATAGCCTTCTGTTTTGTGTGGTCAGATTGCTTCCTTTTAAATTTATTTAAAAAAAAGAGAAAAGAAAAATTTATTTTCAGTCCTGCTTCATATGGATTAGAGATCTGCCTCTTATGCTCTACTAATTACAGCAGGAATTTCACTGTTTTGAAATCTTATCAGTGAGTCAGATGTAAAAATCAACACTTACATGTCTACCAGGAATTCCTAGAATTCCATGCTAAAGTGAACCAGAATTGAATAGTCCCTCTACTTTTGTAAAAAATGAGTTAATTTTGGGAAATTGAATTAGAACTTTTGCAATTAATGACATGGTATAATGAGAGGCAGTTACTATTCTGACTTCCACTGCCATACCTTAGTCTGGTTTTGTACCTCATATAAATGGAATCATTACTGTATACGTGATTGTACCTGGCCTCATCTACTCATCACTTTGTCTGTGGGAGTCATTCATCTTGTTGCATGGATCAGGGTTTTGCCTTTATTTCTATGTGGTGTTCTATTGTAAGAATGTACCACAATTTGTCTATTCTACTATTTATGGTTCTATGGGCTTACCTAGTTTTATGCTATTATGAATACAGCTCTCAGAAATATTCTTGTAAATATATTTTGGTAGACACAGATATTAATTTCCCCTTGGGTTTATACCTAGGAGGGGAATAGATGCCATGTTTGGCTGTAATAGATCTAGCCAAACAGTCATCAAAAATGGTATGGAATACACTCCGTATGGAGTAAAGAACATACTCCCACCAGTAATGCTTAAGAGTTCTGGTTGTTGCACATTATTGCCAGCCCTTGGTATTATCAATCTTATACATTCTAGCAATTTTGGTGAACATGTAATTGTTTCTTCTTATGGTTTTAATTGTCATTTTTCCTAATATGGTCTCATCTTTGTAATGGCTGGGTGATACTCCAAGAAAGAATGCTCTGTATTTTATTGAACCAAACATCTACTGAGGGGCCATGAGGCTCTTTGATATGTTCCTCTTGCAAACCATGTTTTCTCTATTTATGTACTGTGATAAAGCCCAGAACTTGAAACACAGGTTCAAAAGTCCCATTTATATTAAAACATGAATAGCTATAGTTCCCCAACGAAGTTGTCCCCATTTTATACATCTGTCATCAATGTATAAAAATCCCCTCTCTCATGCCCTGGATACCTCTACCTAATATATTATCAAGGCTTAAAAATTTTATGTCAGTCTTATCAACGAAATATGAGACCTTATAAAATTTTCATTTTGATCCCTTTTACTGAATGATGAGGTTGAATTACTTTTCATGTTTAGAAGCTGTTTGAACCTCATTGCCTACGAGTGCCTGATCATATCCTTTGCCTTATTTTTCTCTGACTGTTATCCGTTATTGTTTATAGAAACTCCTAATATATTTAAAATATACTCTATAGCTTGTTACATACGTGGTAAACATCCTTTTCCTTATAAAGAATATTTTAAAGAAAAAACCCCAAAAATTAAAATGAAAAAGAATCTTCTACCTCAACGTCATAAAATATAAGACAATACTTTTCTCATTTATAGGTAACAATGGCAGAAGCCCATTTCATAGTTTATAAAGTGCTTGTTTACATGACAGTTCATTCAATTGAAGTCTGTATTCTCTTTGTTGAATAGATTAGGAAACAGATTTTTAGTGATTTTTGACCAAGATTGCATGCCAGCATGAGGGAGGACTGTGTAATATATTTAACTTCAGAGGTATTATGATTTCTCATGAAATTGGTCTCACTCTCAGCTTTGACCTCCTGGTCAACCTTAAAAGCCTCATCATCTATATTACTGACTCCATTAGTCTTCCTTCATGCAAAGTCTTTCATATAGTAGGAAAGGAGGAATGGACTGAGGTATAGAAGAAAATGTGAATGGGTCAGATCTCTTATGATTTCTTATTAGAGAGTAATTAGAAGGCCATACATATTGAAAAGTTGGGATGGGGTGTGCCTGGGTGGCTCAGTCTTTTAAGCATTGGACTCTTGGTCTCTGCTCAGGTCATGATCTCAGGGTTGTGAGATCAAGGCCCCTGCGGGGCTCCATGCTTAGCACAGAGTTCGCTTCTTCCCCTCACTCCAATCCTCTCCTTCTCTTTGTCTTTCTCTCAAATAAATAAATAAAATCTTAGAAAAGTTGGGATCAGCTAAATAGGAAAGAACAGGGAATTCAATGAGTAGAGAGGGGTGTGTGTGTGTGTGTGCGTGATGGAGTACCATTCACACATTTGAAAACTTGTAGAAATATATTAATTCAAGTTGGAAAGTATTGATGATAAACTGTTCTGAGGCAATTATGTAATAGTACCACGGATAGTATGACCAAATTGCAAAAAAAGTATTAGTGTATAATAACACCAACCGCTTCCTGTTTGCTGGGCATTATTCTAAAATTTATTCATGGTAACTTGCATGATCTGCACAATAATGCTGAGGTAAGTACTGTTTGCAGAGAGTAAGTTGCCCAAGGTCACAGTTTGTGAGCTCTGACCCTGGGATGCTGAGACAAATTATTAAAAATGGAAGGGAGAATGGAAGGAAGGAACAAAAGAAGGAAGGAAGGATGGAAGGAAAGAAGGAAGGAAGCAAGGAAGGAGCAGAGAAAGAAATTACAGTAGTCCTCTCTGAGGGGTGAAATTGAGGGTGAATTTTGTTTGCTTCCTTTTGCTTCTCTATATTTTCTCTTGTTATTATGATATTTTTTTTAACAGTGCACATGGCCTAGAATACAGTAAAATTTATAATATGCCTGGGAAAGACTTGAAAGGGAAAAATTGTTTTCCTATGAGTTTTTATTAGCCCATTCCCCAAAAGTTACTGATGCGTTAAGGATACAGATATCCAATTGAAATTGGCAAAACTCTGGTAACCTTTGAGAGGACATAATGTACAAAGGCTGAAAGTTTTATGGTTCTTCAGTGGTCCCAAAATATTATTACTTTGGACAGAAAATTCCTGCCCATGATCATACACAGGCCGTGAGGCCCTGAGGTTAAATTAGAAAAGATCCAGTTTCCTAATACCCATGCTTTATTTGCTCTAACGATCCTTGCTTTGTATTAATCTCTTCATTTCATTGTGGAAATGACCCTCAAACCGAGGGTCCAAGAGTGAGTACAGCTGTCCCTACTGCTGGTTCAAAGATACTGTTTATGACAGGAAGGAGTTGAGCGTGGCCATCTCAGGACAGGGAAAGTGGGAGAGTGTTCTAACCCATCTTAAAAATGGAGAGGCGGGATATTTTCCTGGCTTCTTCCATCAGATAATTACCAGGTGGACTCTTTTCCTGTGTTTTATCAGTTCCCAAGGTTTCAGAAATGTTTTTCATCAAAGGTGAATGTATGGTGTATTCCAAAGGCAAATGGGGGTGTCTTTTGGGTTGTCAGTTGGCATTTGAATACCATTGGTTATGTCTCCATGCCATGGCTGTCTCAACTGACTTAGGGAGATTTTGAATTTTCATGAAAGAATTTTAAGAAAGAAGATTTGAAAATGCATCCTATTAATTTTAATTGAGAATAAACAAGTTGAATTTTCTCCACTGTGGTTTTAGTAAATAAGAAATCATCAAGCTTGTATGGTCCCATTCACCCAAGATAGACAAGTCTATATTTTATTAAAGGAAAACTGAGCTTGCATTTAGAGCTAATTAGTAATGAGACAAATACCCTGAAGTTTCTTAGGAAGTGTACATGAGGAAATAAGATATCTGAAGGCAATTACAGAGTTGGGCTTCAAAATTACTTTGACGAAAAAGAACATTTGTCATTTTTGTTTAAAATCTTGATTTATCACATTCTGAGCAGAACTTGAAATGTTGTGTTTTTATTTTACCTGACAGAATGCCTTGCCTGCAGGCAAACAGAATGTTGGATTAAAACTTTTAATACTCTGGGGCAAAATCTGCTGCTTTTAATAAGAGACAAAGGCTCATTTGGATCTTTCTGTCATTATACAAACAAACTCGGCTTCCGTTTATCATGTTCATTGCCTTAATTCCGGGTGCACGGCAATGGGGAGGGGGCTGGTCGCCGGGGTACACATGGCCTGCAATGAGTGATAAATC
>CM053610.1:5278143-5304037 GCA_028646535.1 Procyon lotor | reverse complement strand
AAGAATCTGACTCTAGAAGCCAGACTCTTAAACAATAAGCTCTGCTGCTTTCTAATTACAGCAGATCCTAAGACATGGCCCTTCCCCTTCTGGTAGGGGGAGCACAGTGGGAGCTGGCTCAAATGGGAATGCCATCCACATAGGTGTGGGTAGGATGCAGGTTGGTCCAGGCACAAGGGAAGCTTTCCATATTCACAGAGATGGGACAATTCTTCTATTTGTAAAAGAAGAATATCGTTGATGCCTATTTTATTCATATCTGCATTTCACCTCAAAGGTCACCATTTTCCCCAGGCATCCTCTCGTTGATCAGAAGAGATAGCCTTACAGTTAAGACTGGGAACTGTAGGGGCCCCTGGGTGGTTCAGTCAGTTAAGCATTGGCCTTTGGCTCAGGTCATGATCCCAGGATCCCAGGGACTGAGTCCTGCATCGGGCTCCTTGCTCAGCAGGGAGCCTGCTTCTCTCTCTCTCTCTCTGCCTGCCTCTCAGTCTACTTGTCATCTCCTCTGTGTCAAATAAATAAAATCTTTAAAAAATTTTTTTAATAAAAAAAAGACCGGGAACTGTAGCCGACTAATTGGGTTATGTATAATCATGCCTGTGCTCTTCTAGATAACTATGTAAACCTGTGCAAATATTGGAACCTCTCTTAGGGTTGATTTCTCCACTGCTGAAATGGGCATAATTACTACCACTTTATAGGTTTACCATAAGAATTTTTTTTAAAGTTTTTATTTATTTGACAGAGAGAGACACAGCAAGAGAGGGGAACACAAGCAGGGGGAGTCAGAGAAGGAGAAGCAGGATTCCTGCTGAGCAAGGAGCCCGATGCGGCGCTGGATCCCAGGACCCCGGGATCATGACCCAAGCCCAAGGCAGATGCTTAATGACTGAGACATCCAGGCGCCCTCCCGTAAGGATTTTAAGGAGATAATATTTGTGAAGAATTCCACAAAGGGCTCTACAGTCTTGGAAGAGTAATAGTGCAACCTTCGTCATTAGAATCCACCTGTTCTCACTGTGTCAGTAGGTGTAGTTTGTGGATGCTGTGTGTTTCTGACATACATGTGACTCTTTCGCCATGATTGGACTTTGAGTTTGAGAAACAGGGATAATTATGATTGCTAAGCTGTATATATTCATACAGAGTGAAGTAGAGAGTTGAAGCATTTTTTTTAAAAGATTTTACTTACTTATTCTGACAGAGAGAGATCACAAGTAGGCAGAGAGACAGGCAAAGAGAGAGGGGGAAGCAGAGTCCCCACTGAGCAGAGAGCCCGATGTGGGCTCCATCCCAGGACCCTGAGATCATGACCTGAGCCAAAGACAAAGGCTTAACCTACTGAGCCACCCAAGCACCCCTGAAACATTTTTAATAAATAATTTACCCCCCAAATAATTTGAGTCAATATTTTCAATATTTAGAAACTTTGAGGTCAAATAATTTTGCTTTATTTGATAAATGTTTAGTGAGCATCTACCATGAGGTAGGCATTGTGTCCACTGTGGCCAAGGCAAGGATAGTCTCTGTTCATTGAGTTTATATTCATGGAGCAAAAACAACTGCACCAATCTGTCTATCTGTTCATCCACCCATCCCTCCATCCCTCCATCCATCCATCTATCTGTTCATCCACCCATCCCTCCATCCCTCCATCCATCCATCTATCTGTTCATCCACCCATCCCTCCAGCCCATCCATCCATCCATCCATCCATCCATCCATCCATCCATCCATCCATCCATCTTGTCATCCATCCATCCATCTATCTGTTCATCCACCCATCCCTCCATCCCTCCATCCATCCATCTATCTACTCATCCACCCATTCATCCATTCATCCCATCCATCCATCTTGTCATCCATCCATCCATCCATCTATCTATTCATCCACCCACAAGTGAACTAATAAATAATATGAAATAACATATACATGGCAATGAAAATATTTGGCATCTGGAAGATTCAAAAGTGAAGATTATATCTGGATAAGATTTAAACATAAATGGGAGTTACTGAGGAGTTTCAACTGGGAGAAGAGTAACATTTACACATTCTCTTATTTAATTAGCAAATGTTAGTTAGCTACCTACTTTGGACCAGACCTTGTGCTGGGTGCTCAGGCTATAATGGTGAACAAATCCAGAGATGCTACCTGACGTCATGGTTCTCCTAGCTGATTTAGAAAATACATCAGATCTGCATTGTCGAAGGTTTTATGGTGGCAGTGTTGATAACACAGGGAAGTAACATAACCATGGGATGTTGGGAGGAAGGAGATAATTGCAATAGGCCAAGTGCTATTTTATGAGGAACTGAAGCAAGGTAGGGAGAAAATATTGATCTGAATTATCTATAAAAGTGCATCCGATTGTGGCTTCATATTTTCCAGTTAATCTATATGCTACCCACCTGGTATTCATTTAATGAGAAGAGGTAAAATGTAGGAGAGTATTTTCTTATCTACCTGAATATTCAAATTTGTGGTTATTTCCAAATGGTGTTGTGCAGATGGATAGAAATGGAAATAGAACCAACTCCAATAATGTAGAGTGGCTGGATCTTAAAAAATGAAACAGTGAATAATTGTCATGAAAATGACAGCCTGGGACGCACACAAAGGGAACAAATTCTAATTTCGGATTGTGCAGTCAGGCAACAGAGCTAAGCAGAAATGAAAGGCTTTGTAAAAATCTCATGTCATAGTCTAATTTTGCACGTAAAACATTCACCCACTCTAAGAACAGATAAAAGTGCTTAACCTTCGCAAATCTGTATCTAAGAACTTTGCTGTGAGGTTCTGATAAGATGAAAGAAGTCGACTTTTGGGCCGCTGGAAATTAGCCTTGTCTGTGATGCTCAATACTTTAAAACCGCGCATTGAATTTAGCAAACAAAGCCTGTAGGATCTAGCACATGGAAGGTGCCTAATTCAAAGGTGAATAAGACTTGGCTTGTTTTCCAGAAGTTCTCAGAATCTACTGTGATGCAGATCACCAAGGTGGAATACTGCGGCGGGAAAAAATATGGACTTCGAAGGGAGACATCCCTGAGTTCATACACCAGCCTTTCATTTAACGTCAGTGTCCATAAGGGCATTACCGGCCTCCCCAGTAATTCTCAGATTTGCCTTGATTCTAGCGAGAAGAATGTTAGTACTGTATTGGTTTTGTACGCTGTGCGACAAATAACCACAAACTTAGGGGCTTAAAACAACATACGTTTATTAACTCATAGGGCCAGTGGTCAGAACTCTGGGCTTGGTTGGCTTGGTTGTCCGTTCAGGAGGCCAAAAGGCTGGAAAGCAGGTGTCAGCTGGGCTGTGCTTCTTCCTGGAACCTGGGGTCCTCTTCCAAGGTCACATGATTGTTGACAGAATGAGTTCCTTGCAGTTGTAGGACTGAGATCCTGACTTCTCGGTAGCAGTCTGCTGAGGCCTGTGACCAGCTCCTGGGCCATAGGGCAGCTTTGAGGTTCAAAGTCAGGTGAAGAAGCTCTCTGACCCCTAGCCCCTCTTTCAAAGGAATCTCCCTTTTAAAGGAATCGTCTTATAATCTCCCTTTTGATTCATTTAAAGTCAGCAGGTTAGGCATTTTAATTATACTTCAATTAAAATTTACATTAGATTAAATTTACATTTAATTACATTTTAATCACATCTGCAAGACCACTTCTCCTTTGCCATATTCTGTTGGTGGGAAAGAAGTTACAGGTCTAGCCCACATTTAGGGGAGAGGGGATTATCGCAGGATCAGGAATCACTGAGTGCATCTGAGAATTCTACCTACTGCAAGTACTTCACCGATGTTTTCTCTAGAATTAAATGAGAGAATGAGTGTATTGCTTAGGATTTGGACAGGCAGATGTTGCCATATATCAGTGAATTAAAAACACAGCCTTGTCATCTGGAGAGGCTGATGGACCCCCACCAAGTTTGGTTGAGACCACAAGGTTGATGATGATGCGCACACACACCTAAAGAGTAGGGGAGGGTTTATTACATATGTAATTGAGGTTCAGAGAGAAGAAAGAAGCCCCCTCACTCAAGCAGGTCCACAGTGGTCTGAGAGAGCATGGGAAGAAGACCAGCCTCAGCTTCCACCATGGCTAGGGGCTGGGACCAGAGTGATGACTCCCATGCTCACGTAGTTCGAATCTCTAGCCAGCGCCAAAGGTGGAAGCAGCCAGATTTCTTCTCAGCTTGTCTCAGTGTGTGGGGGAGGGTGAGGCAAGCCTTTAAAGCTGTAAGCAGTCAAACGTTAAAATAAAAAATAAAAAAAGAGAAATCAACGCATATAACATTGTCCACTATACTTCAGTAATTAAAAAAAAAAAATGAAGAAAAAAATTACAGCACAAAGTGGAATCTGACTTGTCACTACTCCTGTGTAAAGGCTGTCCTGAGGTTACCAGGTGAGCTGTGGTGTGGCAGTTCTGTGTGAGGAGAAGGGATGCCGTTTCCTTCTGTCTTTCTGTTGGTCCGTTCTCAGTGACACGCTTCCTTCTTCAGGGTCAGGGTCCCCATGTGAGATTCCTTATGGTGCCCATAGCTTTAGCCTTTTCTCCACTTGACAGGCAGTGGGAAGGAGAAAAGAGAAGAGGTCGAAAAAGCTGGCTTTCTCCCGTTGCCTGCCCCTCACGCAAAATACTTCCTGAAAGTTCCTGCAGAGAACTTCTGCTTGTACTTCTTTGCATGGCCACGACTGTTAGAGTGGGAGAGGAACCACAGGGGAGAATGGGAAGTAGGGTTTTGGCTAAGCCCAGGGCCAGCCCTCATGATGAAGGAATTTGGTGAGGAGAGGAGGATCTCCCTTCTTTGAATGTCACTTACCTAGCCCAGTGACCAGCTTTTTCTAGAATTGTCATGTATTTATTAAGAACACTCATACTGGTTTTTTTTTTCTAAATAAACTTTTAACTTTTGAGCAATTTTAGATTTAAAAAAAGAGTTAGAGACAGTAAAGAGAGTTTCCATGCCCCCCTCACTGTTTCAAGTCCCCTCACTGTTACCATCTCACAGGATAAGGAGGCCTTTGTCAAAATGAAGACGCTGGCCTTGGTGCACTGATCTTCCCCAAACTCCAGACTCCAACTGCAAGTTCACCAGCGTTTCCACCAGTGCCTTGTTCCTCTCCCAGAACACCATCCAGTGTCCCATATTACAGTTAGATGTCAAGTGTCCTTACTCTCTTCTGGCCTGTGATGGTTTCTCAGAGTTTCCTTTTTCTTTTTTCTTTTCTATTTTCCTTTTCCTTTTCCTCTTCCTCTTTCTTTTTCTTTTCCTTCCTTTTCTTTTTTCCTAATGACCTTGGCATTTTGAGGAATATTGACCAGTTATTTTGTAGATTGCCTTTCAATTAAGACTTTTCTGTTGTTTTCCCATGATTGGAATTCTGAGGAAGAATACCACTAACATAAAAAGCCCTTCTTGTCACATCACTTGAGAGGGAAGATAATATCCTCATGATATCACAGTGAAGTTCTCCTTGATCTCTGACTTGACAAGGTGGTATTTTTCAGGTTTCTAAAATTACTTTGCTTCCCCCTATCCATACGTAGTAATTTGGAAGTGGATCATTGATTCCAGTCCATGGTCAAATGCATGGGTGTGATGGGAGGATATTAAGTTCCATCTATTTACATATATTATTTGGAATTCTTCAGTAAAAAAAAGATTTATCTCCTCCCTCACTTATGTATTCAGTCATTTATTTATTTATATTAACTTGCATATATTTATTTATATATTAGTTGTAATCAGTACTATATTGTTTATTTTGTTGTTTAGATCATTTCAACTTTGGTTATTGGGAGCTCTTTTAGATAGCCCCCCTGACCTTGTGATATATCCCCATCCTTTTGGGTTTTGAGCCCTTCCTTAATTTCTGTCTCTGATGGATGCGGCTGGCTCATCTTGTGTGTTCCCTGGGCCTAGTCCCTGAACCGGCCATTTCTTCAAGGATCCCTAGTTCCTTCTACTGGAGAATGGGATTAAAAACCCTGGATGCACATTCCATTTTATAAATGTCAGCTAAATAGCAACATGATAGCATACAAACAAATTTCTATAAAACCATGAAAATGATTGTTAGTGGAGAGTTACAATGTAATAGCACAGAATGTGCTTTGCAAATGGTGTCAAGTTTGCACATCGTTTCACTTTACCCTCCCACAATCTCCCAATTTATGCAACTAAGTGGCAACTAAGATAATCACGTCCCTACTTCCCTTGTGCATGTGACACAACAGTGAGTGGAAGAGATGGATCTTAAGCCTTTTTCCCAGATCTTTCTCTTTTCCATCACGACATGTTGCCTTCCCAAGGGACATTTTTGAAAGGCTTGATTCCAAGGTAACTTTTTTCTTTTATTTAATTGAGTCCACAAAAATTATTTATCTCTACCCATTGGCCAGACACTGCCATGGGCATGGAGAATTGGGCAATAGGGCAGAAAAATTCCCAGCAACCACATAGTTTATAGTGTCATGCAGAAGAAAACCAATCACTGAGTGAGAGAGTAAGCAAATGAATCATTTCAGAGAGCATTAAATACTGTGCAGAAAGTAAAATGTGTCCAAGAGTGACTGAGGAAGAGGGAGATGTTAGCCATGTGTGCATGAGCACATGGCTCATATGAGGAAGCCAGGTATGAAATGGAACAAGGGCAGAAAGAGGGTAGACTTCACCAGAATGGGCTTGGCATGTTTTGTGAAATTGAATGAAGACCTAGTGTGAGTGACAGAATCATGGAGACTGAGGTATCGTATGGAAGAAATATCAAGTCAGAGTTAGGCAGAGGCCAGATATTAAAGGGCCTCATATGGCCTGTCAAGGAGGTGACATTTTATCTTACATATTTGTTTTTCTCAGAACAGTGGAAGCCATTGGGACAATTTTGGCAGGAGAGTAGTATGCCTGGATTTGAATTTGAAAATTTTTATTCTTGCGGTTGTGTAAAAAATATATGCCATGTCCTTCATCAGAGTTAAGACACCATTGATTATAATATCTCCACTCTTGTTTTCGAGATTTTAAATTGAAAGAAAAACAAAAAAAGAACCAGTGCAATTTTAAAGTGCCATCAACTGACTGTAAGATGTATTCCAATTTCAGAGGTGTTGAAGTATGAAAAAATGTACATCTAAGAATACATGAAATACATAACTAGTTGACAGGAGTGTAAGCAGGAAGCCAATAGGAGGTGATGGCAGCCCTACAGGTGAGATCTGTCAGTGGATGAGGCTGGTGCCATTGGGATGGAGGTAATTGACAGGTTTTGAGTATAGTTGGAGATAGAATGGGCAGGGCTTACTAACAAATGAGGATGGGGGTAGAGGAGAGAGAACGACTTCCAGATTTTTGGTTGAACAACAGGAGGTTTCTGGTACCTTTATTGAGATGGAAAGAACATTTTGAAAGGGTCTTCAAGTGAGATTATTAGCACATGTTGAGTAAGGAAATCTGGACTCAGTGGAGATAGGTGAGAGCCTCTGACATTGACTTGGGAATCATCCACATGTGGTAGTTAAAATCAGGAGACTGGAGGAGGGAGAGAGTGAAGAAAAAAGCCTATTGAAGATCCTAGAAATAAGGCTTGGCCAGAGTAGGGGGAGGCAGCCCAGGAGTATGCAGAGGGGGAGCCAACATGGTAAATGGCCATTGCTTAAGTTTGGCAACACAAAGGCCAAGAACTTGAAGAGTACGTCATGACTGACTGGGTGGCTCTTAGTTGAGAAACTGAGTTTGATGGAGAGAGAGTACTGACTCATGGTTTTGCATGATGGAGACCACAGGTGATACTCTAGAATTTGCCATCTGATAATATTTTGATTTACTACACATTGGATGAGAGTGGATAACCCTTTCAGGAATTAGTAATGCTGACTATCAACTTTGCTCATGCTTTCCTCCATCCAGCTTTTCTTACTTTTCAACTCAAGTGTTGTGAGTTAAGAGTATTTGGAATTTTATTTTTATTTTTTAAAAATATTTTTTTTATTTATTTGACAGAAAGAGGGAGCGTGAGCGGGGACAGGCACAGAGGGAGAGGGAGAGGGAATGGGAGGGAAAAAATCCTGAAATAGACTCCCCACTGAGCACAGAGCCCCTCGAGGGCTGGATCCCAGGACCCTGAGCTCATGACCTGAGCCAAAATTGAGTCACAGGCTTAACCAACTGAGCCACCCAGGCGCCCCTGCAATTTTATTTTTAAAAATACTGTCAATGAGGGCACATGAGTGGCTCAGTCAGTGAAGCAGCTCAGGTCATGAGCTGCTTGTGATCTTGGCTCAGGTCATGATCTCAGAGTCCTGAGATTCAGCTCAGTGGGGCATCTGCTTCAGGATTCTCTCTCTCCCTCTCCTTCTGCCCCTCCGCCTGCTCACTGTTTCTCTCTCTCTCTCTCTCTGTCAAATAGATAGATAAATTCTTTTAAAAAAATGCTGTCAATGGCACATTTCTAATTAATGAATTCTGAAAGTATTTGATAAAAATGATAAAGTCACAATATTAAAATTTAGACTTACATTACATCAATGTAATGATTGATATATTTATGATTCTATGTAGTCAATAACCTTTTCTTTTTGCCCTGAATATATTTACAAGAGTCTTCAAATGTCTATAGTGATGAGTTCGTTTGGTAAATCAACCATACTCTTGAGTTTGGATAATTATGACAAATTTCTTTTGAAATTTTGAAACAAATAAGATATTCCTTATTATGAATTCTAACACAGATACTGTTATCAGGAAGAGAGAATTTTAACCAAGTTCTTTGTTACAGGGAAAGAAATGTTTTCTATGTGGTGCTCACTTCCTTGGAACATCAACCATATTGTGTGAGTATTTGGAGGTAAGAAACCTACTGGGCTGTGTTTATTAAAACTCTTTAATCTGTATTTTTTGGTGACTCTTTGTTTTAGAATAGTTTTAGAGTTGCAGAAAAACTGTGAAGATAGTACAGAGAGTTCCTGTGTACTACAGTTTTCCCTATTATGGACATCTTACATTATTGGTATATTACACTTGTCACAATTAATGAACCAATATCATTGATACATTATTATTAAATTTCACAGTTTATTCCTATGTCCTTAGGTTTTAACCTAATATCCTTTTTTTCTGCTCCAGAATATCCAATCCAGAATACCATGTTAAATTTACCTGTAATCTCTTTTTAGGTTCCTCTTGGCTATGGTAGTTTCTTAGATTTTCCGTGCTTTTGATGACATGGACATTGATGAGTTATGCTGTTCCAGTATTTGTTAAGATGTCCCTCAATTTAGGTTTGTATGTAGTTTTTCTCGTGATTATTCTAGGGTTTTTGATTCTGCAGGAAGAGGTAAAGTATCATTCTTGTCCAAAGATAGGAAGGGTACACATTGTCACATGACCTATGTTGTTCACCTTGGTCTCCTGGTTGAGGCCATTGTGCTTGTCTGGTTTGTCCAATTTTCCATTCTCCCCTCCTCCCACCCTTTTCATACTGTACCTTTTGGAGAGAAGTCACTGATGTTAGTCTATACTTCATTAGTAGAGAGTGATACTCTACCTCACTGAAAATAGTTTGTCCATAAATTATTTGGAAATCTTTTGCATGGGAGATTGATCTCTTGTCTCTTGTTGGATTTTTCATTTAGGGTTGTGTTGGTTAATAATTCATATCAGTACAGACTCATGGATATATATTTTTTACTTTGGGTTCTAATGCTACTTTATTTTGTTGCTGAAATCATTCCAGCTTTGCCACTGGGCAAATATACTGATCTTTCAATTGGGTTCTGTGTCCTTTTGACATACCTTCCTCAGTGTGTGTGTGTGTGTGTGTGTGTGTGTGTGTTTGTGTTGAATACTTTGTTAGTTTCTGGCCCTACGTGGGCTCAGCTTCATGTTGTATATTCACTGTCCAATTTCTATAATTAATACTTTCTCTAAAAATCTCTGGTTCTTTCTTTTTGAAAATGGTTTTAGAAACCAAGATCTGGTTGCTAGACGTGTACATTGCTATGGAGTGTCATTTCTTCTAGGTGATCTCAGCAGACAGAAAGGAAATCTAACTTGCGTTTACAGAACATGTTTAAATATTTCTGGGTGTGACATCTGTATACAGATTATACTGAGCATGAGTTCATACTGATGTCTTCAACTATAACGCATTTCTACCTTGTTTATTCCATCTTCCCTCCTTTGCTTGTTTGTATTTCCACCCCAACGATGAGAAGCCTGGCTCCCATCACCCATCATCCATTTGCTTAACTGTCCGATTGCAGTTTACATGTATAGTGGTTTTAGAATTTTTAGTATCAAAACTCTTTTAACATATAGTTATTTCTACCTGTGCATCAAATATCAGTGTAGGAAGAAATTTTTATATTATGGTTAATCTGTAAACCAATGAGCATAATGATTGGAGGGGAGTCAATAAGAAGTTGGTTTCCCCCACCTGCCCCGGGAACCCTGACTAATACAGACTTTATTCTGCAGTCCCCTCCTATGACCCACCAACCTATTTTACCAAAAACCGTCCATCTGCTATGACCTTTTAAATGTGCAGCATTTCCTCCAGCATCATCATAGTCTTAGTTATGTGTACACCTTCTCATCTGTCTCTGTAAGAGGAAAAGGAAGCCATCTACAGATTTATTAATTCCCTGATATTAATTCTGTTGACTTTTATTCCCCCCTGCCCCTGTCTGAGTCCAGAGAGATTCCCCTCAGAGTGGCTCACTGAGCTTTTTTACTGGTTATTTGAATTTAAATTGCCAGCTTTTTCTATTATTACCTTTGTACTTGGAGTTACCTTATTGAAAAATGACCACTGAATTTAATAGTTTAGATTTAATACATCTAATGAGAATGTTGTAGTCACTGAAAGCTTGGGAAATTTGGTCTTGATTTGTCCAAAGGCAGTAGCATGCTCTACAGTTCTCAGGACATGAGAATAAGAAAGAAAGTCGATGGAAATGATCAGTGTGTATCGCTCAGGAGACAATGAAGCTGGGCCATGATCAGCCCTAATAGATGCTTCGGCATTATGTCCCTTGAAGATGCTGATATATTTCCAGTGGTGTCGAACAGAAAAATAACCATAGAAATAGATTTTGTTAATATACTTCTGGGGAATGATCCTGTCTGATACAGTTATAGTAAAGCTTGAAAGTAACATTTATTAATCTTGGTTGAGATTTTAGACTGGATAGTTCTTTTAGCGGGGAAAGGAGGGAAGGAAGAGAGAGAGGGAGAGAGGGAAAGATTTGCAAAGGCAGGTACAGACAAAAGTTCATTTGACACGGACTCTTTGTGACATTTGTCTAATTTTAGTGTTATTCTTATGGCAACATACATCTATTAAAATTATATTGAACTCAAATACAATTTAAGTTAAAATTAAGCTTAATTTTTTTTTTTTTGAATTGAGTAATGACAACTGAAACACTTCCACTAAAATAGTTACTATTCCTTTGGGAAGTCAGTTTTCAGAAACACATTTGTGTATTTTTCCCACCTACCTGTTCGGGGGAGTAAAGCAACGATCATAAGAATAGAAAAGATTGTTATTTGAAAATGTACTCTGCGTCCATTTTTCTGCAGGGAATTGTGAGAGCTTATGACCAATTTCTGATTACTTATGTAAAAGTCATTCCTTTTACTTTATGATAAAGTCCTTAATAGTTTTCACAGGCAACTTTAAATGATATTTTCTGAGAAGTTAGAGGTTACAACTTATTTTTTTCTGCCTTTGCAAAGTTTTTTTCCATTTACCTCTCATCAGTAATGTGTCACGTAGTTCCCTCAGTAAGATATTTTCACTCTCTGAGCATTCCTTCGAAGATGTTGTTTTAAGGATCAAAAAAATCAAATTGCTTTATGTTAATGTGCTACCGTTTATGTTGCAAGGGACATGTGCAAGGTCATGTGCCCCGTGTGGGGGTGTCTACTCAGTGCTGAATTCTAAGAGCTTTCAACTTAATTAGAAGGTTGGCACATTGAAGACATATTTGAGGAGGGTAGGAGGGGGAGGGTGGGGAACATGGACATGAAATGGCAACAGGCTTAAACAGTTGCTAATTAGAATATAACAGATGCCATGGGTTAGAGTGGGCGTGGTAGGGCATGTTTCTTTGGGCTCCATATAAGTTTTTTGTGCAATGAAATTTAATTGAGATTTGAATGTACGAAATCTTGTATTGCCTCTCCCCTTTAGGTCCTAATTTCTAACCAGTGTATCCCTGTAGTTAAATGCTATTACCAAATTAATTTGTGACTAAAAAAATCAAGGTTTTCAACATCTGAGTTTAGTTAATACTGTTTCAAGAAATCACAAAGGACAGACACTGGGTTCTCAGATGGCTGGTGGCTTGTGAAACAAACATCTCTGGGAGGTGTGTAGGTGTTGGAATAACCCCCTTACATGTATGAAGTTTTGCATTTTTCTTTCACTTTTTGATTCATCTAAAGGAATTGAAGATATTTCTTGGTCATCATATTGGGGTTTTCTAAGAAATGTCAGTTTTTGGCATTTTGTTCAGTATCTATTATGTAATAAGGCATAACCATAGACCACTTATTTCCTCCAAATCATAGGTTTTTCTGAAAATGCTCATTTTGTCTTCTTCCCTTAAATGAAATACTTATTCCTTTCTTATTGTCTTTCTTTTCTCTCTCTCTGTAAGAGATTGGTCTTTTCTCCCCCACAACAGTGAATCTGTTTTCCCTTTTGGTATTCAAAAGTTAATTTTTCTTATCCTTTGTCCCCAAAATGAATTATTCTCCCTTTAGGCCCCCAAGAAAGTGTATTTGTGCATATGCTCCTCATAGTGAATTTCCTTTATTCCTTGCTTCTTGAAATGGAATTTTTCCTTTCTGCTTTTTTACTCACAGGTAACATTTCTTCCCTTTATCTTCTGATCCCCCAAATTGATGACTAGTAAAATGATTTTTTTCATTTTTTCTGATAAATTGAAGAAGTAGCATCAGTACCTAAAGTTATAATTGTAATTTTCTCATTAGTGTCTTCTTTGAGAAATTTCTGTGAAAAATTTCTATTGTGTACAGTTACTGGGTTGGCCCAATTTTTCTCCTCCTAGCACTCCTAAATTTACAGTTCTAAAGTATATGCAACTATGTTTAATGCACATAAAAGGTTTTTATTTTACAAAAACTGAAAACATCCTCTATCCATGTGTAATTCTTGAACTTACAGGATGTTACCAATGAACTTGTAATGGCTGAATATACGGCAAGTTTTTTTCTTGAGGCTTCCTGGGACACTACAGCTTTACTTTAAAATTTTTCTCTGGTTTACATGGTACTGATGGGTCAGCACAATTGTCCTGCCTCACTCCCTTACTGTTGTACATGAATATTTATTCATTCATCCAGTAATTATTGAGCACCTATTATGTCCCAGACACTTCCCTGGGGGCTGGCATAAGTGGTTAACTATAGTGACCTAAGTCCACTCCCATAGGGCTAATAGTTTATTTAGGGGAACAGCATTGCAGTAAATCAACCAATATGGATCTGTGTACCTGGACACACCCCGATTGTCCATGGCGGGTGACGTGATTCCTTTGACCCTCAGTAGCGGTTGATTTTCTTTCTTTCTTAGAAATGATAGTAATTCCTGTTGCCACTTACTGAGAGGTTACTATGCATCAGGGACATAGTTCAGTCTTTTAATCCCATCATCTCATCTGATCCCCCAGATGCCCATCGATAGGCTATTATTGTGTATGTTCTACACATGTGGACACTGAGTCCTAGAATGGCTATCATTTAGCAAGTAAACTGGAGTCAAAGTCAAATCTAGGGGTTTGGTGCTTGCTCCCGAATCAGTTCACACGGCTCTTTCCCTTTACTACCAGATGGCCACTTCCTGTTTCTAATGGAGACCTCCTCGCTGCAATCAATTCAAGGATTGGTTTTATTTCCCCAAACCACTAATGTGAGTTTTGGATACTGTTCCCTCAACAATCATTTATTTTTTATGCACTCAATAAGTTCATATGCTAGTACCTGACCAGTACCCATAATATTCCTATCTGGCCTTAATTATCTTGGCTTACTTGGCATATGACCCAACAGAGGGCAGTCAGACTCAGGGGGTATCAGTCTTGGGGTTTTGTTTTGTTTTGTTTTTAAGATTTTATTTATTTATTTGAGAGAGACATTTTTTATTTATTTTTATTTATTTGAGAGAGTGAGAGAGAGATCACGAATGAGGGGAAGAGTAGAGGGAGAAGCAGTCTCCCCACTGAGCAGGGAGCCTGATGCGGGACCCTATCCCAGGACCCTGGGATCATGACCTGAGCCGAAGGCAGACGCTTAACTGGCTGAACCACTCAGGCATCCCAGTCCTGTGTTTCTCCTGGAGACACAGATATCTTCCCTTTCGACTGCAGTTTCCACCTTGGAATGATTACAACCTAAAACTCACTCTCGTGATCTCATGGGACATATCTCCTGTGGTATGATCATCTCCGAATTCTGCATACAACACTGTTTGAGGAAGGAGTTGCACACGGGAGGGGTTGGGATTAGGAAGAGATGGAGAAATCATCACTGGAGTTTGATCAGGACCTTTGCACAACTGAGTTGTAGCATGTAAAACTACAACCTCACTACATGTACCGGTTAAATAAACAAACTGACTGTCTTACCACTTGGCTAGCACTTTCTTGGATCAAGAGTTTACATAGTGCCACGAGGCAAGCAAACCATTTCGGTATTAAACAAAACAGGGAAGGCAGGCCTTGGGAAGGGATAGGTCTGACTCCTTAAAGGCTCAGTGTTCACAGGGATAAAGAGGCAAAGGAAATAGAGTGAACAGGAAAAGGAGGCCGATGATCAGCACTAGCTCCATCTTGTTTTCCAATGGGCACCCATGAGCAATGCAGGTTTGTGAAACACTCAGGATGTGTCGCACTGTTTCAAAGGAAATGTCATCGCAACTCAACGCAGAATGTTTTAGAGCTAAGGAAGACACATGGGATACAATCTACATGCCGCGGCTGGCATTAAATCAAAGCACATTAGAGGAATCTTTGCAGAAGAGAGGCCGGTCTGAGCCCTGTCAATTTCTCTGGGTTCCCAACCAGGCCTGTTACAGAGCAAATTCATATCGTCTTTGTGGAAAAGTCATCTGTTGATCCAAAAGCCAGTGCCAGGCTGTCTTTGGTACATGACAGCTGGAAGAAATTTCCTTCTCAAATCAGTGTTTCAAATGCAGGTCCTCCCCAGATTGGTGGAAGAGGGAGGAAAGGGTAAAGGAAATGAAGATTCACAGATCAGTGATGGGAGAGGCAGAAGGATCAAAGGGGGATCCGACGGAGAAAATTAAATGAACTCTAAGTGGCTCATAAAGGCACCGCTGCAGGTTTAGAGACGTCACCTGTCAGAAGTCATTATCTTACAGGACGTAATTCACCCTATTGACTCTGATGGGCTTACCCTCAATTCAAAGCCATGTTCCCAAACTGGATTTTTACCTTTATTTCTTAAAACATTGGCTTAGCTCAGACGAAAGCAGAGGCTCCCCAGTATTGTGATACTCCACATTCATGGTTTTCTTGCCCATATTGCCCTGAAATGTACATTTAAAATGATATGGCGCCAATTTACCCTTTAAAGACAGCGCCATGGCAATGTCCACCAAGAACTAGGGACAATAGGCTCGGTAGTGGTAGGTCTGAGAGGTCTCAGGGCTGTTGTATTGTTGGCATTCAGTTATTCCCCGGGGAGAACGCCTGCAGGGCACATGCAGTCTGGAGCTTATTTGCCAAGTAAACCACATTTCTTGATTTAAAAGAAAAAATATCAATGTATGTACATATATATAGGTATATATCTATATATCGATATATATCTATCTCTCTAAAACTTCATGGTACCTTTAGCAGAAAAACATTAAAACTATACTGTCTTCTTTTAGCTTCAAATCTCATTTTGTCCATTATATTTTTTTCCTTTAAACAAAAAGTCACATTGCTTTTCGGCTTAAAAAAAATAGAAAAAAGCATACACACATATAGGTACATTTATTAAAGATGTCATCAATTCTGATAAATATGGAGCAAAAACAGTAATTGGAATACCGCCACCTGAGACAAGTACTGTTTTTCCAAATCTTCCTGAATTTATATGAACTCTAGGGTATAAATGCACACACGTGCATGCACGCACATACACACATATACATATGTACGTGTGTTATTTTTACCATCTGCCTTCTCCTCCATGAAAATATGAACTCCATGAGAGCAGGGATTTCTTTCCTAATACTACACTCTCTAGAACAGATTCTGACACATAAGGAGCTCAATAGATATGTTTGATGAGCCAAAAAATATAGGAATGTTCTTCCTAATTGTGTTTTTGTAGGACTAATGGAAGGAAAAGACTTGTAAGGTCAGAGGATACATTTTAATCCTCATTATATTTAGAGCCTGACACATAAAAAAATAACTTTAGAATTTCAACAGTTTAAGAAAGAACCCTAGCGATATGTACTTAAAACTTTGGAGGACAGTGATAGTTGCCTACCCAGCTTATATTTCCCCTTTCTCCCCTCCAAAGGGACACAAATATCTTATTCATATGTCGACGCCTGATGGTAGCAGAGTTTTAAACATTCTCCCCCAAGATAACCACCTCACAGCTATCCTATCAAATACCAATGTAGGTACTACTCCAAAGGGGATTTGCCGATGAAATTCAGGTTACTTCTTGTGATTTAGGAAGAGAGATTATTCTGGTTTATCCACATACATAGTATGTCAGAGAGTAATATGTATTACGACAAACAAAATGAGCAAGTGAAGGCAATTGGGAGTGTGAGGTGGGTGTTGAAATTTTAAATAAAATGGGCAGGAGAGACCTTCCTGAGAAGGTGAGCATTTGCAGATGGGTCTCGGAATGGTGAAGGGTGAGCCATGTTTCCATCTTGGGGGGGGGGAAGCCCTTCAGGCAGAACCACCCCTACCACTCACCCCCATCACCTTTGTCCAAGACCTTGTAGCTACTCAATCTTAGCCATAAAGCTGATGAAGACTTTTATACAACAGTCAGACTTTGGGAGGCTTCAGTGAGGAATATTTTGGAAATAGTGGAATTCTTTTACAAGGGGAGAGAGTGTTTTCTGTGGAGAGCAGAAACAAATGCCCACTTACAATGCATTGACATGTGTATTGAAATAGATTTCTCATTCATGGAGAAGAACTAGCAAGAAAAGGCACATACGCATCTGCTCTGATCACAAATAGATTCAACCCTCACATTGCTCATGCAGATTCTCAAGGAGCTTGCCCCAGAAAAGAAGCAGTGTTAAAGCTAATAGCAACAAAGCAAATTCTCACATTTTCCTTCCTTTGGCTAAAGAGAGAAAACCCCCCTTGTCACAGAAATGGATAGCCTCCTTGATGGATTTCTACATTTTGATTTATATCTATTTCATTGTGGGGTGGAATAAGAGGACGGATCTACAGAAGAGGGAACAAGAGTAGCTTAGAGGAATTTGTGAATTCAACATTTGAGAAAAATATGGGCACTGGAAGGGAATAATGATACTCATCAAAAGGCACCAAAGAGCAACATTATGGAAAGAATATGCTTGTCTGCAATTCTATTTTGAGAATGAATGATTAGCTTGTACTGCAATTCCACAACCTTCCCTCCTTGTTTTCTCTGCTGGAAATCATGATTGTGTGTGGGGGTTTCTGGCCTGTGCCCCAGCCACTGTATGGGGCACATTGTTGTTAAGGTGTGGTTCCTAGAGCTCCCAAGGAAAATAGACAGGGGACTCATCAATTTACAAATATTAGTTCTGTAGAGTTAGGAATGTGTTCCCATGCTCAAAGCAGACGGGACTCCCTGCTCCACCAGAAGTGACAAATAGAAATCACAGTGGATTAAACATGATAGATATGTGTTTCTTTCCTCTAAAAGACACCTGGACCTAGAGATAGTAAGATGAAGCAGTATATTATATGGTGTCCTACCACTGTATTACCCAGGGTTCCACAGAGAAACAGAACTTACAGGAAATATAGACATATATATATGTGGCATTTCCTATGGAATGTGTATGTATATAGTGGCTCAAGTGATTATGGAGTGTACAAAGCCCATGATCTGCCATTTGCAAGCAGAAGAATCAGGAAAGCCAGTGATGTAATTCAGTGTAAATCCAAAAGCCTGAGAATCACGGGGCTGATAGTTCTTGGGCCCAGGGAAGCCCAAGAACAGGGAGTGCTAATCTGAGGACAGGAAAAGATGGGTGTCTCAGCTCAAACAGAGATTGCACATTTGCACTTCCTCCACCAGTAGATTGGAGAACGTCCAGCCACCTTGGTGAAGGCACTTTTCTTTACTCAGCCTAATGATTCAAATGCTGATCTCTTCCATAGACACGCTCACAGGTACACACAGGAATACTGTTTTATCACACACCTGGGCAACTATTACCCCAGCCAAGCTGACACATAAAATTAACTGTTAAAACTGTGGCAGACCACGGAGGCTATTTCTGCTTCATTGCCTCCGCTGTCCTCAGCACTGGCTTTCCAACTCACAGTCCTACGTGGCTGATGGAGTTCTAGTCATCCTATTTGCACAGCTGCTATCAGTAGTCCACACCTTCAAATTCACCTACCTTTGAAGACATTATTGAAAAGTAATACACAACATTTCCACCTACATCATAATGGTCAGGACTGCATCGTGGAGACTTAAGCCCATATTTTAGTAGACTATGTGCCTGATCGCAAATCAGAACTTTTATGATGAAGGATGAATGGAACTCTAGTTACTAGGGGACAGCAACTGGAAACTGAACTCTTAGAATGTTTCTTGGACTAATAAGAATGTTGTATATATTTGAAGCCTCAAACCTCATTGCACCAACTTGTCTAGATAGTTTGGGCAAACGATGTGATTTATGGTGGACATGCACTTTGCTTCTGGGGGTTGGGAGTTTTAATAACTGTGGTAATACATGGAGGCGTGTAGGCATGGAGGGAATGAAGGCACATGTTTTGACATGACAGACTCCAATAAAAACCTGAACTTGTAGGTTCAAACAACATTCCCTGGTGGAAAATACTTCGTATGCATTGCTGTGGTTCATTGCTGGAGGATTGAGTGTGTCTCCTGCAAATCCAGTGAGAGAAAACTCCTAGAATCTCACATCTGTTATCCTCTAGGCTCTGCCACATGTACCTTTCCCCTTTATTGACCATAATTTTTATCCTTTGGTCTTGATAAACCAGAGCCATAAGTGAAATGGCTTCTGAGTTCTACATGCCAGGCAGATGTGCTAAATGCTTTATATGCATGTAATACACATTAATCTTCCTAACGATCCTACAAAGTTATGATTACCTTTGTCTCCATTTTACAAAGAGGGGCTGGAAGCTTGGATAGATTAAATACTTTTGCCAACTTCCCACATCTTGTGGGTGGAAGAGCCAGCATTAGAACAAAGGGAGCCTCTGAATATTTATGTTCTTTACTGCAAGGTAGGCTCTGGAAGCTGGTGGTTCAATTGTAGGAAGGAGAACGTCTGGAGTATAGGTGTGTGTCATTTTTTTTTTTTTTTAATGGCGGACTAAGCCACAGATTGTTGCAATAGATTTTGCTATTTTTTAAAAGTTGTTTGATCTTTCATTGCTCTACTGTTGACTTTGGGTTTGCTTAGGTGGCTTGTGTTGTCCAGTGGAATATGGGCATGCATTACACCGTAAAATTTCAACAGAGGCTTTAAGAGCCTCCACACGTTGCCATCTCTCTTGAATGCCTCGATTCTGTGATGAGAATATCAAGACCTGGGTGACATTGACTTTTCAGCTCAAGTTCTGGAATGAGAAGACATGCGGAACAACCCAAACCTCCAACTTAGGACTAGAGTAGGGCAAGCACAGCACACTCATCTCCTGAGGAGGAAGAGCTATAAATGTGGAACCACCAATGGTTTGGGATTGTTTGTTATGCAGCATTACCACAGAAAGACTATTATAGTCATATAACAAATATGTAATTTTAAGTGGAAATAACTTGAATATGGTGTTAGAATCCCCCCAAAACATTCATAGAATTAACTCATTTTAATCTAATTTATCTTATTTTATTTTTTAAAAGATTTTATTTATTTATTTGACAGAGAGAGAGATCACAAGTAGGCAGAGAAGCAACTGGGGGGGGGGGGGAAGCAGGCAGAGAGCCCAACGTGGGGCTCGATCCCAGGACCTGAGATCATGACCTGAGCTGAAGGCAGAGGCTTTAATCCACTGAGCCACCCAGGTGCCCCCGATTAACTCATTTTAATCAGTAAACTTTTTTTTTGCATCACTAATTACCTTGATATTTCTATCAAGAGAAAATGCCAACAATTATTAAGTATTTACTATGTGGAAGGTAGTTTTCTAGCTACTTATATGTATGAACTCCAGTAATACATGTAAGGATCATGTCCCAGTGGACATTATGGAAGCTAAGTACGTTCCCACATTCAGGAAATGATCTCAAATGATAGAACAGGGCTATAGCCATAAGGGCCTGCCTCCAGAGCTTCTAGTGTTGCCCACTATGTAATAATGCCTAATAAATTTGTACATTTAAGCATAATTTATGTGGATTTCTAAAGTTAGATACATAAATTAGGAAAGTTGCAGATTGATTTTATAAGAAAAATGGACCTGGGTGTGGTGCATGAACAATAAATCTTGTAACACTGAAAAAATAAAATAAACATTTTTTTTTGGGGAAAAAAATAAATAAATAAAGGGAAAATGGACCAGCATTTAGTTTGTGTTCTGAATCTCTCTTTCTCTCATGTGCATACTTTCTCTCTCTCTCTCACCCCCACCCCAACACACATATTTTAGTATAAGATGGTGAAGTTCATGAATATTTTGACTTCCCTAGAGATAATTTAATACCTACATGAGTAATTGGAAGATTTTTTTCAGGGACCTTCCATATTGAAAGGATTGCTCAATGCTAACCTTTGAGGAACACTTGCAATGTTAAATGTTTCATTTAATTTTTTTCCCAGTGTAGTGAGGAGACATTTATATTTTGGGTAACATGATGGATGCAATGCCAACTACATAATAGCTTTTTGGGCTCTTGTTGTATCCATCCATTCACTTTAGGAGCGCTTATAGTATATTTTCCACTAGTAACCAAAAATAAATAGGTTTTTTCATATTTTGAAAATCTCTGTGGTTATTAATTCTGGGGGAAAATGTTACATATTTTGCATACTTCTACATAAGACAAAGAGATGGGGATTTGTACTTTTCTAGGAAATTGGAGACTTATAAGCAATCTATTTCAACAATTTGGAGCTTCCTTACTTGCCACTGGCATACATGTCCACACCTTATCAAGATGCACCAGATGTGGAATAATAACCATTCTACTGTGTCATATTCCATATGTACTTAGGTATTAATTTATAGTAGAGTAGTGGAACAGGTGTTGCCTTGGGATAGAATATGTCATCACCTTTGATGGTTTAGTGAACGATCATTTAGTAAAACTTCATTATGATTTACACAAAGAATTAGAGAAATATAATAATACCAATTTCTAACCTCATTATTTTGTCTCCTTAAAACTTTTTTTCTCTAGTGACATAAGGTATAGTACTAAGAAAGGCATTCTATTAGTCTTTTCCATCCCTTTACATTTGATATGCCTGAAGATTGATTCTTCACAATGACCCTTCCCCCCTCAATCTCCTGTCTGTCTCTCTCTCTGTCTGTGTGTCTCATCTATGTTAGACTCTGTAACTATTTCCATCACTTTTCTGGACACTTAATTTGGTGGGTCATTTTGCTGGGAAAACTATAAAAGTTAATCACAAATTTAGATCACTAAGAACAAGGGGTTGATAGTTTTAATGATTTCTATTGTTTGACGAGAATTCATTAACTAGACAAATTACAGCAAAATTGCATATTTGACTTTTTGAATTTATCAGAGAGATATGTGTACAGCTCACAAACAGAACTAGAAACTAGTAGTTAAAGATAATTTGTCGCACTGGAAATGAGAAACCACAATACTGGACCTTTTCTGAAAGACTGGTGACTGTTCTTGACAGAAGTGTATTGCTTAGCTACGGATATCCACTATCCTTTTAGTGATGTCATTTTAGTGATGTTATTGTCAAATGTCATTCATGCTGGTGGATGTGATTTGCGAAAGTGTTCTTTCTTGACACAAATGTCCTTCAGGTCAGTTAAGAAAGCAGACATTGGCTTTAGGTGCCTAGGGTTCAAACTGTATCTTTATTATGCCTTTGATGTCTGTGACCTTGGGCAGTGCATTTGTGCCTTAGTGTGCCAATCACTGACATAAGAACAACTCCTTCTTCTCTTTTTTTTTAAAAAGTTTTTTATTAACATATAATGTTTTATTTGCCCCAGGGGTACAGGTCTGTGAATCATCAGGCTTACACATTTCACAGCACTCACCATAGCACATACCCTCCCCAATGTCCATCACCCAGCCACCCTATCCCTACCCCCCTATCCCCCAGGGCCCCTGAGTTTGTTTCATGAGTTTAGGAGTCTCTTACAGTTTGTCTCCTTCCTGATCCCATCTTGTTTCATTTTCCCCCCCCCCCCATGACCCCCCGCCCTGCCTCTCAAATTCTTCATATCAGAGAGATCATATGATAATTGCCTTATTTCGCTTAGCATAATGCCCTCTAGTTCCATCCATGTAATTGCAAATGGCAAGATTTCGTTTCTCTTGATGGCTGCATAGTATTCCATTGTGTATATGTATACACACACACACACACACACACACACACACACACACACCACATCTTCTTTATCCATTCATCTGTTGATGGATATCTAGGTTCTTTCCATAGTTTGGCTATTGTGGACATTGCTGCTATAAACATTCAGGTGCACGTGCCCCTTCGGATCACTACATTTGTATCTTTAGGGTGAATACCCAGTAGTACGATTGCAGGGTGGTAGGGTTGCTCTATTTTCAACTTTTTTGAGGGTGACTCCTTCTTTTTAAGGTAACTATGGTTATTACTGTAAGAAACGTTTTAACGTAGGCCTTCAATGATTACACATCGAGGATTGAAGTGTTGTTTAGGGTATACATGCTACATCTCAGGTTATATTTTTTAATTTTATGTTTTATTTATTTATTTTTTTAAAAGATTTTATTTATTTATTTGACAGAGAGAGAGAGAGAGAGAGATCACAAGTTGGCAGAGAGGCAGGCGGGGGGGGGGGGGAAGCAGGCTCCCTGCTGAGCAGAGAGCCCGATGCGGGGCTCGATCCCAGGGCCCTGGGATCATGACCTGAGCCAAAGGCAGAGGCTTAAACCACTGAGCCACCCAGGTGCCCCTTAATTTTATGTTTTAAAGATTTATTTTGTTTATTTGAGAGAGAGAGAGAAGGGGCAGAGGAGGGGAGAGTAAGAGGGCTCCTGGCTCAGCGGGGCTCCATCTCATGACCCCAAGATGAGGACCTGAGCCAAAACCAAGAGTCAGATGCTTAACAAACTGTGCCACCCAGGCACTCCCGTGTACATTTTTTTTTATTGTATCTTCTAGTCTATATGAAGATTTTTCTCCAAGAAGAATTGGAAAATCCCAAAATATACATGAAATCCATAGTTACATCACATATGTTTTTTCCTACTGTTTTTTAAACGAAATATTTGCCAGTGAATTTCAACTTCAGCAGTCTGATCAGTTAAATTCATGATTAGAAGCATAGAAAATGAGCAGAAGAGTGAACTTCATGGAAATGACAACCCTGAAAAAATCTGTTTTCCTAGAGAACCAATGAGAGAATGACAGAAGCCACAAGCTCTTCCTCCTAAGACCACAAATTTGCTTAAAAGCTATGCCTACCCTTTAAAAGAGTTGACACTTGACATTTTCCTAGGTTATAAGTAATTTGAGTAATAAAACTGTAGGGAAATTGAACTTGTCAGCATGTTAAATGCATTTGTCTCTCCGAATATAATAAACTATGTTGGTGGAATGGTTGATAATCGCAGGCCTGTTTTTCTAATTTATCAGTAAGGTGTAAAACTTTATTATTTTTTTTTTACTTTTATTTGCTCCCTCTATTTGTTACCAAGTGTCAAATTTAAAACTTGACATAAACCAAATATCTTTATAATATTGTTTACTAGAGTCTCAGGGTTATGGAGTAAGAGTATTTTGCAGCCCTATTAATTTAAAGTTTTATGTTTTGCTACCGTGGATTTATTAAAAGTCTCCCGCTGTTTGTGATTTGAAATGTTTTTGTTTTATATAGTGTGATATATTTTGTTGTGATACAGTTTGTATGTTTGTATAAGGCATTGTTTTAACTCGCAACTGGAGGTAAAGCGCAACTGGAGGTAAGGTCAGATACATGAAGGAAGGTGAACATTTGTAAAGCATTGGCCAAAACTTGTATTTTGCTTTAATCCTCATGGAGAACGTAAGTAACGTGAGCTCCGTGGGAAGAAGAGCAAGCGTGTTCATTGTGTACCAGGCAGATTCAAAGTGGTTTAATGCATAAACTTGTTTAATCCTCACAACAATCCTAGGTGGTAAGTACCATTATTATCATTATCCTCAGGGTTTTTCTTAATTTATTATTTTTTTATTTTAAAGATATTTATTTGAGAGACACAGAGCATGAGCTAGGGAGTGGGGGGTAAAGGGCTGAGGGAAAAGCAGCCTCCCTACTGAGCAGGGAACCTGATTCAGAGGTTGATCCCAGGACCCTGGGATCATGACCTGAGCCAAAGGCAGACCCTTAACCCGCTGAGCCACCCCGGTGCCCCATCATTATCCTCGTTTTAATAGATGAGCGAACCAAGGTGCCTGGGTGGCCCAGTGGGTTAAAGCCTCTGCCTTCAGCTCAGATCATGATCTCAGGGTCCTGGGATCGAGCCCCTGCATCGGGCTCTCTGCTCAGCGGGGAGCCTGCTTCCCCCTCTCTCTCTGCCTGCCTCTCTGCCTACTTGTGATCTCTCTCCCTCTCTCACTCTATCAAATAAATAAATAAATTCTTAAAAAAAATAGGTGAGCAAACCAAGGCATAGAAGGGTTCAGTAACTTGCCTAAGGCCACACAGCCGGTGAATTTTAGAGTTGGAATTCAAATCCAGGATGTTGGCACCAGTAAAGGACCCTACACTGGGGCGTCTGGGTAGCTCAGTCATTTAAGTGTCTGCCTTTGACTCAGGTCATGATCCCAGGGTCCTGGGATTGAGCTCTACCCTTACTGCACCCCCCTTTGAACCCTTGGAGGGACAGTGATGCGTCTGCTTCCTCTCTTCCCTGCTTGTATGCTCTCTCTCTCTCAAATAAATAAAAAAAAAAATCTTTAAAAAAAAGAAAAAGACCCTTTATCCCTAAACAGTGTTCATTCCTAATTTGCATATTTGCCATATAGAGCATAAAGAGCCTTGACATATAACTCTCATGTACTATCGAAAAATAAAATCAAAGGGAGGCAAATAGTGTAAACCATTCAGGCATGGATCTGGGTGGAGGACACATTGGTGCTTGATATGTTATTTTCTCTTGTGATCTACTGTTTAAAATCTTTCATAATAAAGAAGAGTGCTGAGAAACAAAATTAAATGTCCTCTTCCATGATGCCGAGGTCGAGTTGTCAATCCCTCCGTGAGGGCCCGAGTCTGGTCAGTTTCCTGGCATGGTCACCTCCCTGGGACAGCTGCTTCCTGTCCTCACGCACGTTAACCATCCTCGAGGATTGTTGTGTGTAATTATCGGGTAGTTATGGGGGAAGCCAAAGATGGAATAAAAGTGACTTGAGCAAGTCTACACATCTGTCTCCTGAGATAGCCAGAGTCTACCATATTTGGCAAATGCCCCAGTCAT